>JAJMGZ010000079.1:0-46899 GCA_030582795.1 Metschnikowia chrysomelidarum | reverse complement strand
TAGAGGGAGCTTCAGAAAATTCAAATTTGAACCCTATGTTTTCATGCTTAAATGTGAGCTCGTTGTGCTTCAGTGCATCGCTCCAAAGCTTATTCATGTGCAGCTCCTTGGCCTGCTCGAAATCTATAATGCCAAGATACTCAAGTACGGTTCGAGGTAAATAGACGGGCTCGCTGAAACGAAGTACAAGCTGCCAGTGTGCTCTTTCGTAAATGCTCTGCTGATTGCTTTGCGCGGAGTTCGAGGTAGTTGTGAATCGGTAGGATTGGCGTTCCCCCGTAAATTTGAGAAGGGTCCACAGTTCATTATTCGCACGGGCGAGATAATCAGCTGTAGGAATGTTCGTCTCTTCAGGAGATAAAAGAGCCAAGTAACGTTTCCCAAGGTTCGAGTTCTCATTTTCCAGGAATACAGAATCTGTTCGGGATAAATGATCCAAGTGACGAGATTCCTGCCAGAATTGAAGCAAAATACCAACGCTCTTTGTCGGGTCGTCGTTGAGAAGGACTTTTCCAAAGGTACTCGAAAACCCATTGGCGATTTGCCAATCTTTGGGGTTGAGCTTTTGCTCCGTTAGGTGTATAGAGGCCAAATACGAGGCCAAATAATCCATACAAATGATCAAGTCGCCTTCGGGCGGGGTTAAGTGGTCGAGGCTCGCGAGATACTTCAAGTTCTTCGGAAAAGATCCAAGAATCTTACCGGAAAGACTAGAAAGTATAATTTGTTCAGCGACAGAATGCGATTTGAGGGTGCTTAAAGCAGGGTTGGCTTTCCCACGCGATGTTTTGAGAAACGACGATGTCTTCACAGACAGTAGTGATAGAACCACGGAATTAACTTGAGGGGAGTCTGACGACTCCGAGACGATACTTTGGGAAACCGTCTCGTAGAATTGCAGCTCCTCGATTGTTCCCAGCTGGTGGTTTGCCAGCGAAAGCGTCACATCAGCCACAGTGTGGTCGTCGGAAAAATCTAATTCTAAAAGAAGAAGTTGGCCGGCGATTGAGAGTCTTTTCATGCCAGGAATTTCCTCTGTATCGAGAAAAGTATCAAACCTGAGGCTTTTGGCCAATTCAACGATGATATCGATGGAAATACGGAACCGCGACGCTTTCTCGTAAAGACATCCAAGCGATTCTCGTAGCGCGTCTTCGTACGGCATAATTATAGGAAATCTATGAACTTTTGGATGATCTCAAAATTGCCAGTGCCAATTGCTCTTCGGCAAGATGTAGGTCTTTAGGCCTGCGCGCAGTGAGCGTGGAAATGATGGATCAGCTCGCCACGCGCACTCTCGGACTCTATGGCTGGGGTGCCGAAACCACACAATCGGGAAAAGTTAGGGAAAGCACTAGACAAATAGAAAAAAGAAGTCTAAGGAAAAAACTGAGATCTGTATATGCATAAGCAGTGCCCCGGAGGTCTGATCCGAGTAAGCATTAAGCAGCCTCGAGAAAGCGCCACCTCAGCAGTAAATCGAGCCAAAAACTCTCTGGATTTCACTTTCTCCTTTTTTTTCCCAATGAGCTGCACCTTATCGTGCCTCCCTTTTTATTCGAGTATAAGTCGTCGTTTATTGTTATTTTTTATCGCCCTTTGAAGTTTCGCATGTCAGAAATTATATGTAATACTTGCGCAGTCTGTGGGTGCAAAAATAGATTCTCAGATGCAGATTGGCATCTTGGTATTAATTGTAAAAAAGATATATCATGCACAAGTCGATTATGATAATAGGCAAAAAAATAGAGAGTTTGTCAAAAAATATTATTTTAATTGATAATTTCGATTACCAAGCTCTTTTCTTTTTGTCCCTGAGGACAACTTCTGTGGCCATTCCTGCACTACACCCAGGGCGCGCGACGAAAAGTCTGTCCGCTCCACACTGATGCCATCTCGTGATGCACTGCTGCTCAATATTCTGCCCTTCGCCAATTTCCATATTTTCAATCTCATATAGTAAAGATGCCTGCACTCACATCAGATATCCAGGCTGTGGTCGACCCGCTTGTGCTTGAACTTAAGCGCAAACAGCTCGTGGGCGATAAGGAGATCGCGCTCCGAGTAGCGCAGATGCTCATGAGGGTGATTTCGGCTGCGCGTTGGACTGACCCCCAAGACCTCATTGCGCTCATTCGAAAAGTGGGCGTCGATCTTCACCAAGCGTGTCCACGGGAGTTCGTGCCGGGCAATATAGTGCGCCGCGTATTGGCGATTATTCGTGACGAGACAGAGACCGCGCACGCGGCCGGAAGTGACACCGCTCCCATGATTTCTCTGATGTTCAGTCTTCTTTCCACGACTCAGACCCCTGTAGATACGCTTGGAGGGGACGTGGCTGCGCCACTGGTGCCGCAAAAGCTCTCGAAAAAGCAGCTGAGTGATATGCGCTCGATCGTCATCCAGGGAATCCGAGACTTGGTCGACGAGATTTCCAACGTCAAGGAAGAGCTTGAAAACATGGCGGCAGATCTCATCCACGAAAATGAGCTTTTGTTGGCCGCGACTCCCGGCTCCGATACCGTATTGCAGTTTCTTATCAAGGCGCGCGCCAAACGTAGCTTCACCGTTTTGGTGACCGAATGTTATCCCAATGATACAGACAAAGCCCACCGATTTGTCAAAGAGCTCGCCCAGAATAACATTCAGACGGTGTTGATACCCGATAGCACAGTGTTCGCCGTGATGCCCCGCGTGGGGAAGGTTATTTTAGGTGCCAATACCGTGTTCGCGAATGGCGGATGTATGCTGAGTCTGGGTGTGGCCAATGTCGTGGAGTGTGCCAAGGAACACAAGACTCCGGTGTTCGGTGTGGCCGGCTTGTACAAATTGTCGCCGCTCTATCCGTTCAACCGCGAAGATTTGATCGAGGTGGGAAACTCGGGTAAGGTCTTGAGTTATAGCGATGCCACGCTCATGGAGAATGTAGATGTTGTCACAAATCCGTTAGGTGATTATGTGCCGCCAGAACACATTGACATTTACATTACCAACGTTGGCGGATTCGCACCCTCTTTCATCTACAGAATTGTTCTCGATAATTACAAGCCCGAGGATACCAGCCTCGAATAAGAGCACTCTTTTTTCCATTTTTAGCATAACGTATATTCATGATCCACTCCTTTCAACTCCGTACTGTAAACTCCGTACAAGTTTAGCTCGATAAGATGTCGGCCGCTTCGTCCTCGCGCTCGAAGCGTTGCCTTTCCTCTACAGATCTGCGATTCAACATCGCCTCAAGTGCTACCGAATATGGCGCCTTGCCATCGGTTGTTGGGTTGTTGGTTGTCACCGTCCTGAAATAGTTCTGGTAGATATCCCCATTGTAATATCCAATTGGTGCGTTGATCATCATGTCTGACATCATGAAAGAGTCCGTCAACGGAATCACATGTGGCCTGAGCTTGGTGCACAACTCGGCAATATGCTCCGTAGAGTTGTGAGCTATTGCATCGGTCGATACTACAGAAAACGTCAAGAAGGTACCCAGAAATGCCTCCAACACAATTGCAGCGCCATATAATTGAGCGAGTAATTCAAGCACCAGAATCAAGTCCTTTTGGTCCTTAGTAGACTCGATCTTATCAAGAAAAGCCTTTAATAGGAAAAAGTGAGCGAGTAACTTGGATAAATTGACGAGATCGGCACCGATGAAATCAGTGTCGCCATTTTTAACCTCCAACACCTCATCTGCGCGAGCACATGCTCTCACAAGTGCAGCTTGAATCGCAAGCAAGATCTTACGCGGGCTGGTCAAGTCCAGTTTATGCAATACTGGATTGGTACCCAACAAACCCTTGTAGTTGCCCAAGAATTCAAGAATACCTGTGGCCAGCTCGCCACCCTTAACCGCTGCGTACTTCTTGAGCAACTGCTTTCCGACAGACATACCCAAGATGTTATTATCGCCTTCCCATGTGCACTGTACGGCAAAATCGTTGAACGCTTTACCAAAGCCTGCGTAAGCAGAGTACCCATGCCCACCACACGCCTGTCTACATTCGTCAATGTTCGCTAATGTTAACCACGTGCATGTGGACTTGAGCGACCCTGATGCAACGAAAAGTGACTTCATTTTCTCGACGCCTGCATCAAGAAGGTCCTTATCATCGGCAGCGACAGCGCGGTCCAAATCGTCCATAGTGACGGTCAGCGTCTCCGCCAAGACGTTGGCGCCATTTGAAAAAGCATACGTCAAGGCCAAGATAGGAATCAAGCGCCGCTGATGCAATGGGTAGTCAAGTAATTGGGTCTCGGGATCGGACTCCTTGGCCAACGCCGCGCGGAATTGCGTCCGCCCAACGGCGTACCTCGTGGCGATGGTAATCACACGCGCGGACCAGCGAAACGCATCCTTGACCATCACCACACGTCCAAGCAACAACGCAGAGTACGACAATTGGTTCAACGGCGGTTCGGTGACATCGCCGTCGGCAGACACCTTGCAGTATTTCTGCAACATAAAGAAGCGAGGAATTCGGACATGCGAGAACTGGATCCAGCCGTTATCAATACCGTCGCGGCCCATCTTGGCCCCAATATCGCCCACGGCCACGCCAGGCATCAAGTTATGGTCGGCGTCGCGTAAAGGCACCACGAAAGTCTTGACGCCGTAATCTTTCCCCTTGACGATAAGACGCGCGTATACAGCACAGTGAGTGGCAGAATGAGCAGCTCCACCAATCCACCATTTGGTAGCGCCGACATGAGGAGTATGGATGACGAACTCGTCCTCTTCCTCATCAAAAAAAGCGGTGGTCTCCAAGCCAGCGACATTCGAGCCGTGGGCTAGCTCTTTCATGCCGAAACATCCGTATAAGTTTTTCACGTAGGCGGCCTGCTTCTCCAAGAGCCAGAATTGCATCTGGTTCGTGGTTCCATTACCCCGAATACACCCAAGAAAGAGACCTAGGTGCACACCGATCCGAGTATGGCAAGAGGGATCAAATACAGACACGATCGAGAGGCGTCTTTCCAACTGATCGAAGTTTTCCACCTCGATGTACCGCAGCAACCGATTGATCTTACGCGCCGTGAGCTCCCGATGTTCTGCCTTGGTGGCATCATAGTCACGTGGCTTTGCTGCTAAGATTGGGTCTCGCTCCATCTGGCCGATAAAGCGACGCGTTTCATGAGCACGTTCCTCGGACCCTTCGAGAAAATAATTCATCTGGTCGAGATCAAATGCAGCCTGCGCCCGCTCGCGACTGATGAGCGTGCGTGGATCAGGACTTTTACTATAGTCGACTGAGCCTGTCACTTGTGCAAGTGATGCAACGCTGTTATTATACGACATGATCCGTGATGAGGTGAGCTTCCTGTGGGTGGGGTTATTGCAGAGGATGAGGTGAAACTTAGAGGCGCAATCTGATGCAATCTAAGGAAGGAAACAGCAAAGATTTCTTTCGTTTGATGCGTGATACCGAAAAACCTGCTTTATTTCTTTTTTCTTTTTAAGAGTCCAGCCGAGTTGATCACTTTTAGATTTCGAAAGAATCAAAAAGAGAAGTTCCGCGCTCACCTCACCGCGACCTTTTAAGCTGATTCCGGGGCCCCGCAATTCGCCGTAAATTTTTTCTTGCGCCTGCCGCGGCGGCACGGCCCCATGTGATAATCAGTCGATCCGTGTAGATGTTTCCGATTGGGGCAATTTATGAACTGGCGATAATTCGAAATTTCAACTTTATATCTAAAAAAAAAGAGAGAATAAGAAAAACTTTACAAGGTCAACCCACTCGCTTATTTGGAACTTTATCATGCCGCTATCACCAAGAGTACATGATTAATTTTTTTTGCTACTTAACCCAAATCAAGTTTGAAACCGCTATTACTTTCCCCTTATCCAAACACTTTGCAATTTCTTCGTGCACTGTCTTGCTCGCATCATAATTGCCATCGGTTTCGCAAATGGGCGAACTAATTGTTTGTGAGCACCGAGGTCTTTTTTCCTGGTACTATGTGCGTCCCGCCTGTTGGGGCCGATTCGGAATCGAGGCCCCGCACGCTTATCGACATTCCGAGGATGTGAGCCATTTTTGAAAAGAGAAGAAATCAATTATGACTCACATAAGTTAACATCCGGCTGACCTTGAAGATTAGTTTCATTGGGCAGTTATTATTTCACACATCGT
Source organism: Metschnikowia chrysomelidarum (assembly GCA_030582795.1). Classification (NCBI taxonomy): domain Eukaryota; kingdom Fungi; phylum Ascomycota; class Pichiomycetes; order Serinales; family Metschnikowiaceae; genus Metschnikowia; species Metschnikowia chrysomelidarum. Next base: position 40,768 of record JAJMGZ010000079.1, on the reverse strand, counting down.
TTGGAAAGGTAATACGATGGGTTTCCCGGTAAGTTTGTTCTTGAAATTGGCGTACTCTTTATATGGCCGTCTTGTGTCGCCTAAATTGTATCTTCCATGATTTTTGAACCCGGGATTCTCAAGTCAATTGAGAATTCTGAAATGATAGCCTGGATGGAGCATCCATCAGCAAACTTAACATGGTGTTTGTCAATACATAATGCATAAGACGAGGATGAGAGCTTCACATAAAGAAATTGCATTGCCCGCTTGATTTGATTTTGAAATTATCATTACGTTTCGCGACCAATGTGTCTACTTAAACAGTTCCAAGATTCTAATTCAGAAACTCATTTGTATTTAAAATTTCATCAGCTTTGGAAGGTATTTCCTCCGTACTGTTCAAAGACCTAATATTTGGAAAAGTCACCTTTGCTTTGCTTACAAATTTGTAAGGCTCTGATCGATGAGCATCCAGCCCTCGATTGTAAAACCCTGGAATTTTTCTTGAAATTTACAGTCTGCCGATATACCGCTCACAATCTTCCCTCTAAGAAGCGCACGCGAGGCCGACTTCTCTGCTTTCGTGCAGCAAATGCAAATTTTTAGAAATCGAAACATGCTTCCTATTTCGAATTTTAGACGAGAATCCCCATCAGTAAGTCTCCAAGATCAAAATTACGCAAGCTTAATCACGCCTTGACGTAAGTGGCGTCGATTTTCGAGAGGGAGTCACCGAGACAAAGACGCAACTTTCTTCTATACGCAGTAGGGTTGGACGTCTGGACGGGGTTTCCCTCAAGATATACAGTATCGAGCTCAGGCAATTTGCCCAACTGCTCAGAAATCTCGTTAAATGACGAAATCTGGTTATATGAACACCAGAAGTCCGTGAGGGCGGTCAAATGAGTCAAGCCGCTAAGATTTGTGAGTCTGTTAGAAGTGACATCAAGAACCGTTAATTTGGTGTTCTTCTCCAAGTTCTCAATCTTCTCGATTCCATTGTGCGAGAGATACAATTCCTCCAAATTGACAAGTTTCTCCATGCCCTCTATCTTCGTGATTCGATTTGACTGGATCGAAAGTACCCGCAAATTGGTGAGATTGGCGAGATTTTCGAATTTGCCAATCTTATTTTTTCCGAGCCACAATTGCTCGATCGCAGGCAATTCAAGCATTTCCGGCAGAATGTGCAGAATCCGGTTTCCCCCGAGCTCAAGGTTGCGCAATTTCTTCAATGTGCCGAGATTCTTGATCTCGGAAACTTTGTTTTGGACCAAATAGAGATTCTCCAATTCGGTGAGCTTGTCGAGATTCTTGATGTTTTTGATCTTATTAAACGACAAGTCAAGATTCTTTAGGTGCACAAACCTGCTTATCTGACTACTGATATGATTGATGCGATTATCATAGAAATCCATTTCTTCCATAGTTTCAACGGGCAAATCTTTAATTCCTCCCAATGCGTCAATAAGATTCTGGCGCAAACAGAGCGATTCTAGCCGGGTGAAGCGGCCCAAATTAAGGTCCTCTAGACTCTTGATTTTGAGATGAATGAGATCTATATACTCAGTATCATCAGGATATTCACGAGCCAAGTCAAAATCACTGGCGATTTGGTCAGGATTGAGATCGGGAATCACGGTCCCGGGATACTCTACCGCGCCATTATCTTCCTCGGCGTCTCCCTCTGAATCTTCCTCGTCGATGTCCTCGTCCGTCTCTGAGAGGTAAGTTTCACTGAGCTTTTGCGCTGTATCAAGAACATTACCGTCTACAATGCCGTTTGAGTTTTTCTCGGTTTCTATGTTGTTCATGCTCATTGCTGCATATTGGAGAAGTGGGTGGTAATGACCCAAAGATCATGTGTATGGCTGCCCCGCACACAGGCTGCCCTAGCACGTGACTTTCAGTCTGACAGATATAGCCAGGAGAGATGTTGCAGCTACAGTAAAACCAACTCCGGGCATTTTCATACCAAAAAAGGAAATAGATCATTTTGAGGTCCTAGGAGACTTATTTATTAAACTAGATCTCGGTTTTCGCGAGATTCGCCATAATTAAAGACTCGTCAGCGACCGTGGCCGTCTTACGAGGCTGAACGATCGAATTCGTCATGTTCGTGTGCAATTTTCGAAGGATTGAAAATTTCAGAAAAGTTTAGTTTGAACTGCCTTTTCGTTTTAAAAAAAAGACTGGTTCCGTGAAATTTTTGGGAAACCCGAGATCTTAAGACAGGCGCCAGAGTAATTACATGCGGAACTCGGATCTTGAAGAATTTCCAAGTTTGCATAAGGAGATCTAACAAAATCTAGGCCCAAACCTATGAGTTTGCTTCGATTTTCATAAATCGGAATGTGAATCTACTCAGAGTTTTAAATTATATTGAATCGAAGGTCACTCGCCACGGGGATGCAAGAATCCCGATGAAGTGTGTGATAGAGTTTGAATTCGGAATTTTTTTGAGATTGGATAATTCAATTTTTATATCACTGATCTAAATCATTGGTCTTTTCATTTTGAGGTGAAAGCTTATCAAATTCTTAAGTCATGGGGAAGTGCGAGAGCCAGTGTCTGGACCAATAGGGGCGTTCATTTAGTGATATTACGCAGCACGTTCAGATTATTGAATACACCTGGAACCGTCGACAATACAATAAAAACTTTCAACATTTTGATTCAAATCTTTTCAGCAAAATTGAAAAAAAGGGAATCTTCGTTATGATACTCTTAAAATAAGACGAGTATTCAATCCAATAGAATCGTTGCACTCAACTATGGATCCATCCTGTTACTAATGTTCCGTTGCTTCAGCGCAAGTTCTTGAGTTCTAGCAGGTATCATCAAACACGGAAAAAATTTTGAACTCGTCAAAAAGTCCTGCTTTTCTTGTGTCACCCCTCTTCGCTTCGCATCTTTTTCTACGCATCATCTCAAGCCTTTTGTCGATGTTGATTTGTGTATACAGCTACAGAGTCCAACTTTCTCCGGGATAAACTCTCAAACTTACAACTTCTGTTCCTCCTCGAAGATGTAGTCGACAGCCTGGCCCACAGTCTTGATATCGTCGGAAACCTTGTCTGGGATCTCCAAGTCAAACTCCTCTTCCAAGGCCACGAGCGCCTCAACGGTATCCAAGGAGTCCAAGCCCAAGTCCTTCTGGAAGTCAGCCTCCAAGTTGATTTTCGACTCTTGCAACGCAGCCACGGTTTTCAACGCCTCGAATGCTCTTTGCGTGACCTCCTCCTTGGTGATAGGGGCGGCCGCGTAGAAACGGATGGGTTGAGCAAGGCTGGAACGGGCAAGAGGGGCACGAAGCACGGGAGAGCAGAGCGCACGGGCAAATCTGAACATTTCAATGGATGTTATGCGTGATGATCAGGTGATAATCTCGGTTTCAAACGCCCTTAGGTGTTTTTTCGTGGCTATCTTGCCCCCTCGAGGAAACCCGTACACCACGTATTCTAGAATGATTAATTGGCGGCAGAATCTTCATGTCTTAATTATAAAAATATTTTTCATGTATCAAGATCTTTCACTGAATGAAAGAAGCTCTATAAATAAGCAGTGCCAGGATCAAAAATGGCCACATTTTAACGTGCGAATGTGTTTGATGGCTGCAAGTCTTGCCACCAGGAGGATCTTGGCCGGCAGCCTTCAGAGGAGAACACACCGAATCAAAAAATTCAAAAAGCTAACGTCCAATTGAGCTTATAGATATTTATTATCGAGATTCATATCACAATTGTGAACCTTTAGTGATTTCTGCGCCAGTTCAAGGCCGTACGCTTTTGGCGGCTAAACGCCGACGCCACTGTGCCAACAACGCTGGGCTGGGAAACATTCGTATGAGCAGAGTTTGACGATTGTTTCGAGGTATGTGTGTCTGACCTCTGAAGCGTCGACATATCGGCGCTGGCCAGACCGGTGTCGCTTATCAAAGTGCCGTTATGAGAGCTACCTCCGATTGAAGTGCCTGTTCTCAGACGAATGGACTCGGCTTGAGGCTTATGATTGTAAGGTGCTTCGTAATCCGTGGAAAGCTTCAAGATATCGATCTCACTGGCGAAATTCTGTTTGAATAGAGCCACCACGGAATCGTGCGTGGCACGCATATTCGCTGCGACCAACTTACCATGCAAATGCAAGCACCGGCTCAACACCGTGGTTAAGTCGTAAAAGGAGTTGCGCAAAAGACGTACATTGTAAGCATAGTCAGGCTTTCCATCGTACCGCGGATCAACAAAGTACGCCCGGAACTGGCCCACGCCACCATTCACAGGCAGGTCTACCGTGCCTGCAAGAGTTCGACTCATATCGTTCAAAAGAGTGGTGTGGTCTGCTTTCTCGCGCACTGCCATATTGAGCATGCTCTCCAATTGCACCAATTCGTTGTTTCTGTTTAGAATAATGCGAATGGCATTTTCCAACGGCGAAAGCCTTACAACGGTGGTGTTTTTCACCTCGCTTCGTTTCATCAAAGTTGGGAACGAGACATACGTTTCGTAGGTAATTTCCTCCGTCCAAAGATCGAATACAGACGTCAGACCGGGAATCTTACGCGTGACAGAGAAAAACCGCAAGTTCTTGTTCCTTGCGTACTGCCTCACACCAATCGAGGTATTGAGAATCTTGTCGGAGACTTCGTTCACTGGCTCGACTGCATTCACATGCAAATACCGACCAGGGAGTGTCCGTTTGCGGAGCTCCTGCGCTTGCTGGTCGTCGGTTACAATTCTTGCACCTGGATAGAGAGATAACATACGTTCATGGATCGAAGTAATGTGCTCAAACGGCTCGCCCTCGTAAATTTGCTCTTTTCCCCTGATGTTAGCGGGAAATCCTGCGCCAATGTACGCCACCCGGAAGAAGGCAGGGCTCAATTTGTCCAGAGACTCCAAATCCAAGTACAACTTGGCAAGTTTTTGATGAACATATGCAAAAGACTTGAGATCATACGTGTGCTCATTGTATGCCTCAAGAAGTTCGTTATACGTGTCTGTGGCACGTTCCAAACTGTTGCCTCTGATATAGTTTTGAGCGATCATTTTAATAAGAGTCTCTTTTCTCTCAAACGAAGATTGCTCAGGGAACTTAGGACGGTACAGAGCAGGAAGGATCTCATGATGATCCCAGGAATACGTCAGAGCCAAGAGTTCGAGGGAGAGAGCGGCTTGAATGAAATCAGACTTCCTGATATTTTCGTCGTACATTTGGCCAATAAAAGAGTGGAACAACTCTGGCTTGTTCGCATTTTTTAAGTAAGCGTTGATGTTCAATCTGTGGAAAGTACGGTCGTCATCGAACTCAGGACCAACAGGAACCTCAATCAAATCTTCCAACACCTCTAGAAAGCCTGTGACGTTCAGAACAAACTTGAGCGTCATCTGCAAGGCGTCGTCTCCCGAACCCAATCTGATGGTTGTGCGAAGTCTCTCAATGAACGAAAGCTGTTCAGTACGACCCGGTTTGTATGCCGCACGATTGAATATTTCATATAACCCAAGAAGACACTCCTTCTCCACGTCAACGATTGTGTCACTCAAAATGTACTCAGCCACAAGAATCGACCATATGATCTTCACCGCCACCGCTTGACACGCATTGTTTCTTTGCAAGGCGAGAAGCATGAGCTCTTGCAAGATGGCGTAGTCACTGCCAATGAACTCGACCTGGAAGCCACCAAACTTCGTGAGACCGAAACGTTCCATATCGTCCTCGGTCGCTTCCCACGCCAATGCGTCCCATGCCGCGTTTACGATGGCAGCAATTCTATCCCTCATCGACCCTGTAATCTGATAACAAGCTTTTCTGGGAATAGTCGAGAGATGCTCTACCGATACGGGCTGAATCGTGCCCAATTTGAGCAAAGTACGGAAAAAACTACCCCAAATTGTTCTGTCGAAAGATTCGGGAGCTTCGGAGTCGGGAATGAAATGTATGAGCATGAGCGGTGACAAAAGCTCAATCGCCACCAAGCAGCCCTCCGCAATCAGTGCGTAAAGAGACATCCACTTGTCCTCTGGGAAGTATTTCCCGAGACGCATAAGCTGGATTCCGGAAAGAACGGTGTGAATATCCTCATTGAGCCCGTTATTCGACGTGCACTTCACGGGATCGAAGAAGTCTCCGGGAATAAAGACACTATTGATTTTATGGAAACCTTCGGGTCCAGCGGCCTTTTGTCCTATTCTGGCCACGTACACGAAGATGGTGGCGATCTCAACAAGCACCTCCACAACCGACTCTTCGCTCACCACAGCGTCTGTAATAATTTCCCTGAACGGATATTCTCCCTGGAAAAGCTGAGTAAATGCCTTTTTGGGCTTAAAAAAATCGCCACTTCTCATGAGCTTATTGTAGCGGATGAACGTTCTAGAAAGTGCGCCCATGTGTTTGACCACAGAAAAACACAAGAGATCGCTACCGGGCTCGTCAATAGTTTCCCAGAGCAAGTCGCAAACACAATTCATCACCGATGCAGCGAGTCGCGTAGCCTCAAAGTCCAATTCTCCCAAAAAGACGTCAATGCACCACACGACACATCGAGAAACCACTTGCTTGAGATTGGCCACATCACGCGTGACTTTACACGAAAAAAGCCTTTGGATCAACAAAAGTTTCGTGATGATGATTTTGTGATCTTTTGCAGCGAGCAAAGGTTTCTTCGAGTGGGTGGCGTCCGCGTCCACACCCAACCCTTTGAGACCAATGGAGTCGATGAAATCAAGGACGATTGTCAAAACCCGCGACAGCTCCAATTCGGACTCAAAAGCAAGCACATAATCGGGAATCTCGATCACTAAAACCTGATCATTGATGAGAATGGGAGAGGCCAAGCCCACAAAAAACGACGCCAGTTTGAAGAGTTCAGAAAGGCTATTTGTATATGCACGTGGATCAACAGTCACTGATTTCAAGGGATATAACGCGAGTCGCACGAGCAAGGCAATATTACGACAGATGGAGCGAGACAACAGATTCCAGTTCAGCTGAGCCTGGCTGAAAACATCACCAATCTTGTTGAGCATGAAGATTCCTGCTAGTTCCGGAACCTGGGTTTCCGCCACAAATGTGTCGAACATGTAAAAGTACTGGTCTTGCTTGCCGAAAATTGTGTCCAAAAGATGTACAAGTGCCTTAAACGCTGCGTCAAGAAGAATCTCACTGTGGGGAGCATTTGTATTTTCGAGACTTATTTTAACAATCTGCAAAATCAGAGTCAAAAGCTCAGTGAAAAAGCGCACCATATGATAAAGATCCAGTTTGCATAAATCAATCAAGGACCGTTGAAGCCCATCTACACCAATTGCACCGTCCTCCAATAAGCGAGCAAATTTCATAATGTTGCCGATGCATGGCTCCAAGTTGAAAGTTTTGCCAATATACTCCGTGTTGACCTGGACCTGGGCCACTGGTGTTTGTTGCCCTGGACTGCTGAAATCCACATTGTACCATGGGCGTTTGTTAAGCTCGACAATGCCAGCGGCATCACGGTAGATCATCTCTCCTTTCCCTATCATGACACCATCTGCATACAAAGCCAAGTGGATCGTCTCATTCTTGGTACTTCTCTTGCCTAAAATGCGGTTAGCAATCCCGTTGATTTTTACAATCTCACCGACAACTTCACCGGACAAAACAGACACAAATTGCCAAGATGACTTTTCAATTTGGTTAGAAGCCTTGGCGAACAGAATCGCGGGATCATGGGGAGCCGAGACTTCTACCGTCAAAAGCGCGTTACGACCGATCTCCGTCAAGACTTCCACTTTACCCATCTTCAAGTAAACTCGCTCATAATTTTCGGCAAGTGGGTCAAAGAAAATCGGCTTGATTTTTGCAATCGGGGCCAGGCGACTGGCCACATCTTCATCAGCAGCATCTGCATCCCTCAACTCATCCACGTATTCCGTTAGCTGGTGCTTGAATTCTTTGACGGAAACTACCAACTTCTCGGCTCTCGGATTCACTGCAACACCTTCATTGGATCCCCCGATGATACGGTCCACAAGTTCACCCCAGCCATTATTTTCCACGTGCTTTGTGTCAAACACCTTCTTCGACAAGAATGAGCCAAATAATTTGATTGAGAATTGATGCGCGTGGCCTGATGCCAACGACCCCTGATTACGCGAGAAAATTCGGGTAATGTCGGTGACTCCGGCAGCAACACCTTTCTTGACTCTTCCGATTTGCGGGAGAAATGTATCCTTGCTTCCCAAATTGACCTCTTCGGTTAAGACAGCCACCAAATACACGCGATTGTTTTCCACTTCAGACGCGGGAATGTTGCGGAAAAGAGCAGCAGAAATCTTTTCAACGAAAACCAATTCATCAACTGAATCGGTATGAACGGCGAATGCTTCCGTCAAACGCTTTTTCGTATTCCGCACGTACAAGTATGCGATCATGCCAGCGAATCCTGGAGGTACATACGTCGACGATCCCGAAACGGACTTGAAATCAACCAAAATGTGGGATGGCGGATCGTGTACCAATTTCTTATTGGTAGCAGGCAGCCAAGTGAAGTCCTGCTCTTGTAAATGAGCATTGATTGGATATTTAGGGTACAATGCGCAGAGCTGCTGGGCCAATGCCAATTGAGTTGGCAGCGCATTTTCCAACGAGACTAATGAACCATCAGATGCGTCACGTGCCAAGATCGCTTTGTAGGCAGAGATATCGGTGTGCTTGTGATCCAAGTCGTAAGACTTCTCGTTCAATCTTGCCGCCTTCAGTGCCAATTTCTTGGGGATTTTGCTCAATAAAAACACTGTGTTCTCGTGGGCCACGCACTGCTCATGTTCGGTCAAAGTGTTCAGAGTCAACTTGATTCTGTTCGCATCCAAACCCTCATAAATACCTGAAAGTTTATTGAAGAGACGGAACTCGCCGATGGAGTACAACGCGAAAATGTGAGACATCAAAAGATTCATCGCGTAAGTGATCTCCGCCACCAAATCCCCTGCGAAAGTGAAGGTATCAAAGGGTAAGGGCGGAGCCACCGACTTCAAAGAAGGGTCCAAGAAACCATTATTACCCACCAAGGCAGTGTTCTCCAGTTCTTGAAGGGTAGGAACAAGTGCAGCACTTGTGCTGAGATTATGATACTCGTTGGTCGACTTGGTCCACTTGATCCCGACTTTCTCGATCACCTTTACGTACTTCAATGGAAAAACAACGACCTTAACGTCCAAACCGGGCAAGTCATCCAAATTGACTGAGGTAATGGTGAAGTCATGGGGGAAGGGCCGGGTCAAGGAGTATCCACGAGCCCATTTTTCGTCTTTGGTCTCAAAAATGTACACCTCGTCGCCGGCATACAAATTTTTGAAATTATCATTCTTCAAAGAAGGATGCTTGTCAAAGGGAAGAAAGGGCTTCCAGAGCCGCCCGTGAAGGAACTCTGCAGTTGGTGTCCACGTCATTTGAGGACACGTCAAGGATTCAAATATTGCTGCAAAAAAGGCGATAGAAAAGGATCAGATTATAACTCAACTAAGAAAAACTTCAAATTGAATAAATCTATGCAATCTGGTCCTGGGTATTTGTTCTTTCGTGTCAATCGAATCTTGCACTGGGGATGACATCAAGTGGGATATTCTTGCTACTTATCGTGTGCGTTGCCGAGAGCCGCGCCCCTTTACCGATGCAGGAAATTGTTAGCCGCGCCGCCACGCCAAGATCATGTGGGTTGAAGCTTGAGCGACTTATTGATATTGAACTAATTACGAGAATTCAAGATGGAATCTTACAACATAGTGGACTGAGCACAATTCACATAATTTTACTTATGTGCGATGAGCAAGGGACAGAAAAATCACGTCGCGAATCTTCATAGTGCACGACCTTCTCTTGATGCGCGAGCCATGAATGGCGGAATTTTTTTTCAAATTTGAGCCTGGTAAAAGGCGCAAAAGGGTAGAAAGCGATTCTTTTCCCCGCCCATCGCAGAAAAGCATTTTCATAGGTTTTTCTTGTGGTTTTCATATTCAATCGTGCTTTTACGGACTGAAGATAGCTCGAAATTTTGTTTTTAGATCGAGATAAGGCCATACTCTTGTTTCGTTTCTTTTTGAGTCTTAAGATTAAGCCAACCAGTCCACGACCTTTTTCGCGATGTCTCTTGCGTTCCTCAAATTATACTCTTTGCCGCCGTCCCAGATATATATATCCTTTTCTCTGCGACCGGAGTCAAAATCCAACTCCTCGAGATTTGAGATCCTCGTACCTCGAATGATCCAGTGACCGGTATAGAGAATCACAAATACAATGAGAGATCCGTAACTGGAGAAAAAAACCCAGGTGTTCCAACATCCTTTTAGAAAAACGACATACCCCAACGATAAAAGAAGCACAGTAGCCCCAAAAAGGCCAAAGATTGCACTGTATGGCTGGAATAACGACCTGTATGGGTATGTCTTGTCGTTTCTGCCGATAATATCCGGTCTTCTCTTGAGTCCGAAGTAGAAACGCACGAATGTAAGACACATTGCGAACCAAACAAACACACCCGATGAGGAAATAATGCTAGTGAGATTCTGAAACACGACTGTTGCTCGCAGCGAGACACAAGTGTAAGCCAAGAGTCCCGGACTTGCGGCGAATAAGACTGCTGCATATGGCGCACCAAAGCGGTTACAACGCTTTAAGAATGCCGGCGCTTTTCTCTGCAATGCTAAGGAATAGGCAGTCCGAGTTGCAACATATAGATGTGCATTCCCGCACGTGATGGCAAAGAAAAACAAAAAAGCGTTTACAACCTTGCTCCAGCCGCACGCGCCCGCACTCTGGAACGCCACGACCCACGGGCTTTGAGAACCGTTGACAAGTCCGGATAACGACAGGTTGCTATCAGTACAGTGTGCGCCACCAACAAAATTGATGGCGTAATTTGTTCTGTAATCCGCGGTAGACACGCCACTTTTGCCGCTGTAAAACCGAAGAAGCCGTGGATCCCCCGCGTAGATGTTCAACAGCACCACGAACAGCGCCAAGCAGTAAAAAAGAAGTACTCTCCAGAAAACACGATTGGTGGCAGATGGCAATGCTTTCCGTGGATCCTTGGCCTCACATGCGGCAATGCACACAATTTCCGTGCCACTATATGCGTACGATGAGACAACACATGCCACCAAAAGCGCGAGCAAACGACCGCCATGTCCGCCGATACCTTCATCTGGAGAGTCCTGTCCATCACTGAAAAGGTTAAAGGAAGGCCGAAATGGACCGAAAATGACGTTATGCTCAAAATCCAGCTGCAGTCGCAGCCAATACTTGAAACCGACCGCACCTTTACTACCGATTCCGCCTCTGTTGACCACGATCATAAGCACAATTCCAAGAAGAGTGATGATGACCTTGGCAAAACTAGTTATGTACTCTATTTCGCCAAATACGCGGACGCTCATAATGTTACTGAGCACGCAAGTACAGAGAAACAAAGTAACAAAGCCCGCAGTGGCACCCGCATTTGAAAGAATCTTTGTGGCAGAAAAATAACTAAGAATGATCACCGAGGCGACGATTTCGCCAGCGAGACCGAACGCAAAACTAACGAAGTAGAGCCAGCCAGTGGCAAAGCCGAAGGATTCATCGACAAAACGCGAGCTGAGCCCCGAGACACCATCAATGACTGAAACAAACGTGACCATCTCACAGAAGGATATCACAGTGGCCAATACGACAAGTCCTACAAGAATCATCGCAAGCACAGTGCCCAACCCTCCTGCAATCGTAAATGCTTTGCCGAGGTTCAAATATAACCCCACGCCCAAAGTTCCACCCATCGAGATCATCTGGAGATGACGCACATCAAGGTGACGATGGAGGTGTGCACGATGTGATTTGAGATTGACCGACGCCTCGCTGCTGTTTGGCGAGTCGGCTCTACTTTTGGTTCGTTTTTTTGCGCCGCTTCGTAGATTCCAAAAAAAGTTCCAGCTTTTCTTAGTGTGTATCTTTTGAGCATCCGCTGAGACGGGATTGTAGAGCTTGTGGAAATCTTCAGGATTCACCACTGCTAAAACATTCGAATTTTCAGAGAAATGCTGCTCTGCAAGCATATCCTGAATCTGCTGGTCGATTTCCGATAGCTTAACGAATTGGTGGTATTCATCGAGTTTAGAAACATCAAACACGGAACTCGCAGGTGATGCGCTCAGATCGAGTGCTTTCAAGGTATTCTCGTATAGACTGACATACTTTAATTTCCCTCTTGGGCCCCCATCGTCGCTATTCTTTTCGGCGGCTAGCGTGACTCCCATGGCTCGAATTATACGTGAATCCAACGATGAAGGAGAGAGCGACGATTCTGAAACAAGCTTCTTAGAGTATTCAGATCCATTGGATCTCTCCAAGTTTTCGTCTGATGTAATCCCTTTGTCTAAGCTATTCTTCAGGAGATGATGGGAAACATGAGTTGGCTCGGAAACGCACGCTCGCAGTGAGCCCGAATATGCTCTCGTTTTTTCCTGGCCGTGACAGAATAAGGCACGTACATCCTCTTCCAGCGAGGTGTGTTTTATGGCACTCACATGATCATTTTCTCGCAGCGGCCCCCTATTATCGAATTCCTCAAGCGGACCATTTAACGTTGGAAATAGCTGAAAAGCGTGATGCGAAGATGACGTGGACGTGGAGTCCAGGTATTGATCCGTCATCAGTCATTGAGAAATATCGCTTGTTAAATTCAATCAGCAAAGGTGCTTGACCGGTAATCGCGCTTGATCGTTGAGGGGCTGTGATCATCACAGTACGCTCACGCGTTTATGCAGGAGTCAAGGACAAATGCGTACTTGGCGGTACACGGACAATCATTCATCTACAAAAAAACTAACCGTGTTTACCAATCCTTTTTTTCAATCGTCTAATCTTACAGATATTTGCTTCCGAAGCCGCTTTCATTCATAACTTGTGACCTCACAAATAATGACTAAAAACTGCGTCAGGAACCGATGGTGTAGTGGTAACGACACTATGCCCTGGAGTGTGAGCAAGCCCATCGAGCCCCAGGGCGAAAAGTCCAAAAATAGCAATAAAAGTGGTGTCGTCATTGACGACGTTTCAGTTGTTACACTGAAAAGAACAGATACTACACTTGATCTAAGCCAAATGGCAAAGAGATTTGGTTTCGTAAAAATTTGGGTAAGAAAGGGGGCCACGCTGCTTATATACTTGCGCGTGATATCCGGGTAACCCTTGCTCTCCCACCTAGAAGGCATTTCAGTTTTAAAAGAGCGCACTGAAGCTAGATTATTCAGGGAATCTAGGAAAAAGTTAGGAAACCCGACGAAGACAAGATTACAATTTTCGATGAAATTCCATTAATTTCGATAATTGTACGAGTGGTAAAAATATACTTAGGGTGATTCCTCTTCTGCGCTTTTCATTGGCCCTGTTATGAGCCGCAGTGGCGGGCGCGCGAAAAAACAAATCGACTGCATTCCATGCTATTCCACCAGACAGAAAAAAAATAGCAGTGGAACTCGCTGGAAGATCATCGAACGCGGAAGCTTTGTTGGCGCGATGCCCCTGTGCGCAGATGGCGCGTACGTGGTTCAAACCCGTGCCCCACGCACCCTTGGTGTCCCAATTTGGCAAGCAGACAACGCCGCACGTCTCATCGCTTACGCTGGTGCGTGGGCCAATTTTCAAGTTAAATACTGCGCATCGCCACCTTCCCATCCATTTTGAAAGAAAACATAATTCATTTCCCCGACAAGATGTCATACAACGGATCCAGATACACCAGAAAATCTTACAGACCTGCGTTCAGTAAAATGCACGGTGCAAGATCTGCTTACCTGCCTTATTCCAGACATCACTATGGTGGCCACAAAAGAAGCAATCAGAGATCGTACGCTCGTCGCCCGAGCTACTCTGCTGGGTACGAAAGCAAGCCGTACCACAGAAACAGCCATCACTTCAAGCACGGCAGGAGATATGCTCAATACACCTATCCCCAGCCATCAGGAGAGGTATTCATCGAGGAGCCAATTTCCGAGTCTGAGGAAGATTCCGAGAGCGAATACGACGGCTATGCTCACTCCGATGACGAAGATGACGTCGAGGAAGAGGAGTATGACTTCGACCTAAAGAGAAATGTTGCCAGCTCCGACGATGAGGACGACTACTCCGACATCTACTATGACTCGGACGGATTGCCGGAAGGGAAATACGAGGAAGTGTTTGTGATCCCTGAGGACTTTGAGGACTCCGATTTTGAAGGGGTTGACGTCAACGACGAGCTTGAGAACAACGCTATCGATGCCTTGGAGGCCATTGGCGACGTGAGAAATGTGAACGATGACTTGATCAGATTCTACGACTCTGAGAGCGAGGCTGACCTGGAAGTGTCCTCTTCCGATGAATACGATTCCGACATTGCCGAGGAGCTCTTCCTTGGCGTTTATGATTCTGAGTCCGACTCCGAATCTGAATCTGAATCTGACTCCGAGTGCGAGTCTGACTCTGAGTCCGTCACTGACTTGGACATGGACACTGAGGATGAGGTTGAAGAGCTCAGATTGGCATTAGCACAGGCTGCCGAATCTGCCGACGAGGTCTCGGCTTCTGATGTGGAAGACGATGACGATGTTTTCTTCGAGGTCGACTCCGACTACTACAACTCAGATGACGACATCGTTGTGGATGAAGACCTCAGTTCCGACTCGTCTGACGACGAAGGTTTGACGATCTACAAGCACCGTTTTGATCTTCCCGACCGCTACGACAGCGACAATGACTCCACGGACCCTGAATTGGAGTACTCCGACGACGATGAGGAGTTTTTACTCAGAGCAAACGATTCGGACGACGAGTTTGACGTCATCGACTTGAGCGAGGACTTGAAGGACTCTAAGGACTGTGAGTTGGTTGAGACTGATGAGAACACATACAAGTTGAACATCCGCATTCCTTCGCTCAATAAGGAAGACTTGAAGATCAATTTTTTGAAAAATGAAAATGAATTGGTGATTAACGGAAAGTTCAATTTCTTCTTGGACGAATCCGACAGCGACGCCGAGTACGATCAGGAGGATGTAAGCTGTTGTTCTGAGTCCGAATCCGAGTCTGAATCCTCATCTGGTTCTGACTCTGAGTCCGAGTCCGAGTCCGAGTCCGAAGCTGCGGACGCGAAAGAAGACGCCGTCGAAAAGGAAGCTTCTGGCTCAGACTCTTCCGACTCCGACTTCGACGAAAACGCCTCTTCGTCTGACTCGTCCTCGGACTCCGAGCTGGAATCCGACAACGAGGAGGAAGTGATGGAAGATGCTGAGCAGATGATTCAGGACTTCGAGAATCACGAGATTCAGTTCGAAAAGAGATTTGTATTCGACAAGGTGATCAAATTCGACGAGATCAAGGCATCGTTTTTGGAGAACGGGGAGTTGGAGTTGATCATCCCCAACGAGGGCGTCGACAGAGAGGGACCACAAAACAACATCGCGATTGCAATCGAGGGCCAGCCTACGGGAGCTATTGCTGAGGTTGCCGCCGAGATTGCCGAACAAGCCGAGATTGCTGCTGCTGCAGATGCTGTGGCCGAGGCTGCCACTGCCGACATCGAGATGGCCGCTTAGACGAGCGGGCTAATTGACGCATGATGCATATTCACGATATTTACTTCTGCACGGCCCACAGATGGCCATTTGTACAATAGAGTTACTGCCCGCGAGGCACTTAATATAGTGGCTAAAACCACGATGACTATTCAGCTCTACTTCAAACCGTAAGCCTCGTCAATGCTCTTTCGGAGTACATGAGTAGCTCCCATGCACGCAAAGAAACAAGAGTAGCAAGAAAAAAGTCTAAAAAAAATGAAAAAAATTGGAAAAAATTGGAAAAAAACGGAAAACGGTAATAAAAAAAAATTAAGAATAGTGTATAGTTAAGTTCTACTTTTGTTGTAATTCTAGGGTTGTACGGTGTGCCGTGGCCTAATAATGCATTGAGCTACTGTTCACTTGGACTACATTGTGAAATGAGTCTAAAGTTACGCAAAGTGGAGAGCCAACAAATGTGACCGTGTGTTTCGGCCGATCGGCGTTAAGAAACTCAAGAAAAGCTGGAATGTGGATTCGGCGATTGGAGCGGTTGGGCACTTAGTGACCCACGAATCTTAACTCCGCCCCGCTATATGCAGCTCCCGCACCCTTTATGCACGCCGCGCGGGGAAGCTGACGGCTGACCTTTGTGGGGTCCGTTCCAAGCGCAAGTTCGTAATGCTGGTCACGAAAAGTATAAAAATGCTGGGGTTTCCCTTAAAATCAATCCTTTTGATGGTAGAAATCAGAAATTCACTTCGATATATAAAGCTAAAGCGCACTCACAAAAAATGATTTCCGCTGCACGCATTATGGCTGCGAAAACAGTAGCCCCGGCCGTAACGAGGCTCTACCTGACCTTGCCTTTAAGTGTCCCCATCTCCTTACCCAATGGACTCAAATATGAGCAGCCCACTGGTCTATTCATCAATAATGAGTTTGTGTATCCTGCACAGAAAAAAACTTTTGCCGTGATCTCCCCCTCTACCGAAGATGAGGTCACCCACGTGTACGAGGCCTTGGAGGAGGACGTAGACACGGCTGTGAATGCTGCACAAGCGGCATTTGATGGTGGTTGGCTGACAGCTGATCCGGCAATTAGAGGCAAGGCGCTCAACCAAATCGCCGACATCATCGAGAAAAATGCCGAGCTTTTCGCGTCGATTGAGGCCTTCGATAACGGTAAGTCGATCTCAAATGCCCGCGGAGATGTGGCTTTATCGGCCAGCTGCTTCCGTAGTGCTGCTGGCTGGGCTGATAAGATTACCGGTGACGTCATTGAAACCGGCAGTCTGCATTTTTCTTTCACGAGAAGAGAGCCTTTGGGGGTCTGTGGCCAGATCATCCCATGGAACTTTCCACTTTTGATGTTCACCTGGAAGGTGGCGCCCGCGCTTGCGACCAATAACACAGTCGTCTTAAAAACCTCAGAAACCACCCCATTATCTGCTTTGTATCTTTGCAAATTATTACAAGATCAGAGCGTGCTCCCTGCCGGTGTTTTAAATGTCATCAATGGATATGGAAGAACCACAGGAAACGCAATTACAGCACACCCTCTTATTAGGAAGGTGGCATTTACCGGGTCGACAGCCACTGGGAAGATGATCATGGAAAAATGCGCCCTGACTTTAAAGAAAGTTACTTTGGAACTTGGAGGCAAGTCGCCTCACATCATTTTCGACGATGCTAATGTCGATGTTGCCATTCAGAACGTGATAACCGGAATCTTTTACAACTCGGGAGAGGTTTGTTGTGCTGGATCACGACTTTATATTCAAGAAGGAATTTACGAGACGTTTGTGGAGAAATTTGTCACTGCTGCCGAAGCTGTCAAGGTGGGCAATCCATTCGATGAGGAGGTGTTGCAGGGCGCTCAAAATTCGCAAAACCAATTGGATAAGATCTTGGGATATATCAAGGCGGGCAAAGCAGAGGGAGCCAAATTGTTGAGCGGTGGTGAGCGTGCTCCCGGGAAAGGCTTCTTCGTCAAGCCCACGATCTTCGGAGATGTCACTGAAGACATGAAGATTGTACGGGAGGAGATTTTTGGGCCAGTGATCACAGTGCACAAATTTAAGACGGTGGACGAGGTGGTGAAATTGGCCAATGCGAGTGAATACGGCTTGGCTGCAGGCATCCAGTCCACCAACGTAAACACGTGCATCGACGTGTCAAGAAGACTCAAGGCCGGAACGGTATGGATCAATACGTATAATGATTTCCACGCCATGGTACCCTTTGGTGGGTTTGGAAGTTCGGGAATCGGCCGCGAAATGGGACAGGCTGCTTTGGACAACTATACTCAGGTTAAAGCAGTGAGAATGGCGATACATTGAGTATTCAAAATGATTAAAAAGAGAGAAGTGACATTTAACAATTGATTTGGATGACGTGTATTATGGATCGTAGCTTTTTGTAATAATAGCTGCATGCACTCAAAAGGTTGGGACTATACTAGGTTCCGAGCGTGAAAATTCAATATACAATACAATATGGTATCGAGACGAGCTGGGCATTGACTCGGACAGTATTCGGTTATCGCTGCACGGGAGACGATTTTTTGTGCAATAGCTGGTAGTATTATCGATAGATGCCTAACGCATTTCCCGTCGAGGGGAACATAAATTTCTTTGCATAACACTTTCCTCCGATTATTGGACAAGTTGAACTTTGTTTCGAATTGATGATGTTGGCAAAATAGCATTGTCATGTTTTCGTCATCGAGAGTTCTGATTGTCGGCTACTTCTGCCAATAGTTGCCGACAACCACACGGGTGCGGCACGGTCGGCTTCGTCGGGTAGGATTTTGTGCCGACGCATTAACACGCCTGCGGGTCGTTAGTAAGCACCAGCAACATGCATGTTTGCCGTGACTACCATTGCAATTGCTAGAACCATTATGCAGAATATCAATCGATATAAAAGGTGTCGGTCGGCGATGTTTGCCGTCAAATTAATCTCTACCACTTTTGTGTATCATTTTTGTTCATCAACTTTAATCTCAATAGCATGTCCATAACCCCTACTTCCGTTTTCGTTTCAGGCGCTACTGGCTTCATTGCTCAGCACACTGTTCAACTTCTTATTTCGAAGGGCTATAAAGTTGTTGGCACAGTCAGATCCACCGAGAAAGGTGAGCATCTCAAAAAGTTATTGAACTCGGATGCCTTTTCTTATGAAATTGTGGCCGACGTTGAGCCGGTGGGAGCCTTTGATGAAGCTTTGAAGAAGCACCCCGAGGTTACCGTTTTTATGCACACGGCATCTCCCTTCCACTTCAAGGCCACTGACATTGAAAAAGAATTGCTTCTTCCCGCAGTAAACGGTACCAAGAATGCTCTCAGTGCTATAAAGGCACACGGTCCACAAATTAAGAATGTCGTGGTAACATCTTCGTACGCAGCTATAGTGGATCTTGCCAAGAGTCTGGATCCTTCAGTCACATTCACAGAAGAGTCTTGGAATCCTGTCTCGTGGGAGGGAGCCAAGGAGAACGCGTTCGCGGGATACTTTGGATCGAAGGCTTTCGCCGAGAAAGCGGCGTGGGACTTTGTGAGAGATGAACAGCCCGCCTTCACTATTAACTACGTGAACCCAGTCTACGTTTTTGGGCCGCAGACATTTGATTCCGAGGTCAAGGCCGAGCTCAACACCTCTTCGGAAGTGGTAAACAGTTTGTTGAAGTTGAACAAGGACTCTGAGATTCCCGATATCAGTGGCAATTTCGTCGATGTCCGAGACGTTGCAAAAGCACATTTGGCTGCCTTCGAAAACGGCTTAACTAATCAACGGTTGCTCTTGTCGGAAGCCAAGTTCACCACGCAGGATTTATTGGACATTTTAAACGACAACTTTGAACCCTTGAGACAGAAATTGCCAGAGGGAAAGCCAGGGTCCGGAAAAGAGCAGTGGGGTAAGTCTGCCAGTGTGAACAACGATAAGACTCGCGACCTTCTTGGCTTTCCATTTGTCGACCTTAAGACGTCGATCGTGGATGCTGTGACTCAAATTCTCAAGGCGAGAGGCGAGATTTGAGCAAGGTTTTTCCTGTTATATTGAAATTTAGAATTGTGTTGAAATGCTGAAGAAAATCGTAGTTGGTTGACCGTTTCTGTGGTTCCATTTTTTTCAAATTTGGTGGTTGCGTGAGATGGCTTACCGCTGGCCGAGGTAACTACTCGTTATCCCAAAGAGTCCACAATCATATACAGACATTCAATATACTGAACGATTTCTTGACAAACCAACTACTAAAGTTATAGAAAATAGCTTAGTGCATAAGCTTGGCAATTTTTTCAATGGATGATTATATGAACTAGCGCCGAAAGGCTGGGAGGTTGCAATTCTGGATTTGCAACAGTGCGCGAAAATGCGGGGAATCCGAGAAAGTTGTGCGGCTGGCAAATTTTTCCTGCTGAACTTCTAGAATGTTGACTGGCTCTTAAAAATCTTAAGTGCCGCAAGTATTTTTCGTTTCTATGCTGTAGGACTGAACAAATCGTTTTACTCCGAGAATGCCTCCAGTGGCGAGGCCTGGACTAGGAAGTGGCGGCGAAATCGTCAGCCTTGCGGAATGTCGAAACTAGAGGACAGCAGCCTAAGAAAACAACTCGATAAACACGATTGCTCATTACATTTCGGTTTTTCAAACTTCAAAGATATACCCCTCATCAAGGTATGCTTGCTCATTCATCACTAACGACCACTCAGTCTATCAAATGGTGCAAAGCAATGACTA
The DNA here is from genome assembly GCA_030582795.1 of Metschnikowia chrysomelidarum. NCBI lineage: Eukaryota > Fungi > Ascomycota > Pichiomycetes > Serinales > Metschnikowiaceae > Metschnikowia > Metschnikowia chrysomelidarum. The sequence goes on along the minus strand of JAJMGZ010000079.1, from coordinate 20,497 downwards.
CTGACTAATAACGTTATGTATATCTCACTACTCTTTCTTGATCCATTAGTTGCCAAGCATGGTTTTCTTTTTGAAGGTCAAAAGAGATCTGTCATCGATATCAAAACAGCATCCTTAGTCTAGCTTGCGCCTTTGATGCTTCTCTCAATACTCATGCTCAGTTTGCTCTCATTAAATTAGAAGCTGTGGTAATCAGTTTTGATCAATGATGCACTCAGGCAAATATAGTGAGGGCATTCCCACTTTCTTCGCCACCGGAAAACTCTCACGAAGTCCGGGTCACCTGCAAGCACACAGGCAGTTCATTGCGCTCGTTTGAATAATGCGAAATGATCTCTGGATATTTCCAACAAAGTGGCGGTAAATATTCAAGTTTTGACCGGTGACCCTGAGAAGATCGCCGTTTCAGTTTCGAAACCTCGGTCAATTGTGGCTGCTCGGGGCGTTCTAGCCTGCAGGCCACTCCCTGCTCCTGCGAAATACGGATGTGAGGCTACTTTAAAATATTTCGCGAAATACCAACGGTGGCGTACGGCATTTACTGGTGAATTCCTGCAAACTTGCTGTGGCTTGTGCATGACTCCAGGGCAGCAATTACTCAGCACATTTCCCTATAAAAGTCATGGCTTGCCCTCATTCCATTGTGACTGTGCATCAACACATCAGAGCCATAATTTTGCAATTGTAAACACGACATCATGACCATAACCCCTACTTCCGTTTTCGTTTCAGGCGCCACTGGCTTTATTGCTCAGCACATTGTTCAACTTCTTATTTCGAAGGGCTATAAAGTTGTTGGCACAGTCAGATCCACCGAAAAAGGTGAGCATCTCAAAAAGTTATTGAACTCGGATGCTTTTGCTTATGAAATTGTGGCCGATGTCGAACCAGAAGGTGCTTTTGATGAAGCTTTGAAGAAGCACCCAGAGGTTACCGTATTTTTGCACACGGCATCTCCCTTCCACTTCAAGGCCACTGACATCGAAAAAGAATTGCTTCTTCCCGCAGTAAACGGTACCAAGAATGCTCTTAAGGCCATAAAGGCACACGGCCCACAAATCAAGAACGTCGTGGTTACATCCTCGTATGCCGCCGTCTTGGACATCAAGAAGAGCCAGGACCCGTCTGTGATCTTCACCGAAGAATCATGGAATCCGATCACTTGGGAGGAAGCGAAGCTGAATGCTATATTTGGATACGTTGGCTCCAAGAAGTTCGCGGAAGAGGCCGCATGGGAGTATGTGAAGGCGGAGAAGCCGGGATTTATCATCAATTATGTCAACCCAGTTTATGTATTTGGCCCTCAGGCATTTGACTCCGAAGTCAAGGCAGAACTCAACACTTCCTCCGAAATTGTCAACAGCTTGTTAAAATTGACCCAAGATTCCGAGATTCCTCAACATAGCGGATCTTTTATCGATGTCAGGGATGTGGCCAAAGCTCACTTGGCTGCATTTGAAAATAAGTTGGCCAACGAACGCTTGATTTTAAGTGACGCCAAGTTCACTAGTCAGGACTTGTTGGACATTTTGCACGAGAACTTTTCTTCCTTAAAGAGTAAGTTGCCTATTGGTGAGCCTGGCACTGGAAAGGAACAACTGAAAAATTCTCCCACCATTGATAATCTGAGGACGCGCGAGTTGCTTGGTTTCACTTTCATTGACCTTAAGACGTCGATCGTTGAGACTGTGTCCCAAATTCTTAAAGCTAAAAATGAGAATTAGAAGGCGGACCAACTTGATAATGTTTCTAGATCTTTGATCAATTTCCTCTGGGGATCGAACTCAAGAAAGAATTGAAACTTGAATCCAGCAGTGCAAGGTCGGCTGTTTATACGATATATAATCTGAAGACAAATTCGATTATGAAAGTCCCGAAATTTATAGATTTCTGACTTCTTGCCGATTTAGTTCTTCTTCAAAGTCGTTCATAAAAATAACTTGTGCTTTGAAATCGATCTTCGTCATTTTGATTTTAGACTCGTAACGTTCTCAAGTTATGAAAATAGCTCTTCAGCTGGTGACATCCGAAAAATAAAATTGACTTGAAGCGACTTGCTTTTTGTGAGACATTGCACACGAAAGCACCATAATTCTAACTGGACTAGAGCGATATAATTCGAAAGCTCCAAGCGAAATATACATTATGATATGAGCTAATTCTGGTCGAAGTACCAGTCAAGTATGGAACTTTTAGTGGCCTTGTATAGTCGAAGCCGACAACTTACAAGAAATTTTCGCCGGACTAAATTTACCTTAAACGCGGGCAATTCCCTTGAGACGAATATCAAGAGAAATCCGCAATTATCTCGCACGAACACACGCAATAATTATCTCATCGGAGTATGGATTGGAGTTACGTCGTGAGTGTTTATCACCGCCCCGTTAAGTGCACGCAGCTAGAGATTTTTGTAATTCATTGAGCACAATCTTGTGACGATGGAATTATCCTAAAGAATCCCCAAAGCCTGGATTTTGACATCACCAAATCCGACTTGGCGAATCACTCGATCTTTTGAGGGCGAATGATTTCTGCTTATACAGAGAAGTCTGATCTCACCCGATCGAGGTCAAAGAAAAGTAGACTCAAACCGGTCTGCTTTGCAATATCCGGTAAAGTCATTTTCCTTGTCCCAGCAGTAGCTATATGAACGTACTCCTTTGTCGCTGGAACAAAAAGCTGGGCGAGCGAATTGTTGGAAACCACCAATATTGAGATAAATTGGTTATGGAAATTGCACCTGAACAAATGAGGGAAAATGGCCAAGAATAGGAAGACCACTATAAAGTGAGATCTTCGCAAACATCTAGAGTCCACACAACCAGTGGGAAGACCTTCACCGATGCCATGCGATCAAGATTCTTTATCATTCATACTCATATTTTCTTATCTTGTTTCTTCCTCGTCGAGTCTCTGGTAAGCAATTGTGTTTTTAATCAAACAGATGAGGTTCGCATGATATCAGAAAGATTTTCCCGACCAAAGGAAAATGTCGAATCGGCGTATTTACCCTCCTGGGTAGTTACTACGACCTGTCCAGTTCACGATTTCATGGGTCGATTGAAGACTTACGTGTATCGTTACGATTTCGACTTCCATCATTTCCTTTACGATCATCTCAAGCTCAAAAACGAACTTCTTGGTATCATTGAAAATTTCAATGTATCAAATCTGATGTGTGATCGAGACGAAGACAAGTTTTTATTTGCAGAGTACCTCTTTAGGGTTATGACTGTATCTGCACAATATTTAGATTCGAACATTGTTCACGGTCTTGAACATTACTGGGGGTATGCTATCATCAATCTTGGCATTCAGTTATTGGCTCATCACATGTCGGCAAAATATTCTCTGGGACGAAAGATGGAGTACGCCAGCTCGGTGTATCTTCATCTTCAGTATTTGACATTCTGGAAACAAATCCTAATGTACATCGTGACCACTCCTTTCCATTTGAGGCTCTTGATAGAAGTGCAATTGAAAGAGGCGGAAAAAGCCTACGAGTTTCTCATGCACTCGAATTATGCAGACAGAAATTTTGCAGAAATGTAGTTTCATCATCCTAGACTTCGAAGATAAATAAACTAAAGAAGCCTCTCATAACTTACTGCTCTTTGCATTAGCACTTACATGCACTCAACTGTTTCACTTATTTGATGAACAATAGGAAAATGTTCATAGAGATGAAGCATTTCACGCTCATGGGCAGTGCATTAAATAATTTTGAAGGGCGGAATGTGAACACGGGATTATGAGTACCAGCCCCGACAATTAATCAATTACAGCCGCTCCGATAAATGATCGGATGCGGAAGGATTTCGGTAAGCAATGCAAGGGGCGGAATATCAAGCTCTTAACTTTGAGAAAGCAGCGACGTTTTGCAAGATAAAACTTGAGACGGAAATTGATCAAACATGGAAGGAAAACAGTGTGGAATATTGGCAAGTAATGCACACAGCATACAATATAATGGGTCGGAAAATCCTTGTTATAGTAAACGGTTTAGGGTATCAATTTCACGCAACTATTAAATATGGTCACCACAGCCTAGCGTTCCTTCAAATTACGGAATTGAATGCTATAAGCCTCGATCTTATGAGTTTTTCGGATGGTGTGATCAACTCAAGGGAACGATATTTAAATAAAGGCCGTGGAGCTACTCGATGGCATGTTGAATTGAGTTTTTGATTTCTTGTTGTGAGTGCTACAAAATGAAAACTCTATGTGCTTTGAAAACGATTGCCCTATTGCTTTTGGTAGCATCATCTTCGACGATGAGAATCGCTTACGGGGACTGGATTTTCGATGACCAGACCCTCGAGTATCTTCGAAAGACTGCCGAAAGAGATAATTTGAACAGAACCGTATCTGTAGGCGACCAAAACACCCTAAAAGTCAAGAACGTGCCGTTGTTCACAAATTTTAGTGGCGAAAAGATGTTGAATGTGACAAGCACAAAAGATATTAAAAAAACCGAAATGCCATTACGTTACAAATTTGATTTCGGGCAGTACAACCACAAGCCCGAATCCATCAACGAAGTGGAATCAGAGTTAGGGGAGACGATCGTATCTACAAGGAAAAGTCCGAAAAATCACAAGCAAAAAGGCAGAGGAGGAAGAATGCCAGAAATGGAATTCGGGGAAAATTATGATTTGGGACAGCCGGTCACCTCCGGAATATTGCATGTTACCGAAAAGAGCAAAGAAAGTGAAGAGGAAACCCAAGAATATCTGGACAACCTCGATCAAAGAGAGAAGTTGCCCGGCATTCTGGATCCAAATGACGAAATTTTCAACTCACTTCCAGAGTATGATATCGGTGACGAGGATATCCCTGAACTTATGACCAATTCCATGGGATTAGAATGGATCGAAGATGATTACAGCGGAGACTTGAAAAGCAACAAATTGGAGGGTCAAAGGCAAGCTTCGGCAGGAAAGGGGCTCTTTCTCTACGAGGATGGAATTCTCGATCTGAGCCCCGATATGAAGCACTCGCAACCTGACAGAGTATTTGATAACGGCAATGGCACAATCGAGAATAAGCAGGAGAATGGATATCGGTCGGAAAAAACCACCAAGCTATTCCAATACACCGGAAATTACAACGACCGGTTCTGGTATAAGAGCGGAAGACCAGAGGTCACCAAGCTTTTCCCCGTCGGGGCTCCCGACGATTTCATAAAGGTCAGGAAGCAGAAATTGATGGAATCTAGGATCGAAGATGTTTTCTTGGCGGCCCAAAATGGTATTCAAGATGGAGGACAATTGAGAGTCAGCCGCATGGAAGAGGCTCTAGGACGGTTTATCGGACACTTGAAGTCGTACATTCGGTACAACGGATTCGATGCGAAAACATTTAATTCTCAGAGAAAGAGTCTTTGGCAAGAAATTCTGATGCTCGAAGATTTACTGCAGACTCTTTTCAGGTCAAAGGCCATTGCCGACCAGCTCAGATTCGCTAAGCACTTGTTTGGGGCAATGGTCGAAGCCGCTTACCAAATGGGAATCTACAACGCTTCAGGTGGATTTGCTCACGCATTGGTGGGTTGCGTCCTACGTCTTAACATCGAGCTTTATTCCCTTTACAATTCTTATGGCGATCCTGATCCCGATATCGAGGGGTTCCGTGATAACGTGATGTTCCAAAAGCAATATTTGGAGCTCTGGAGACAAATGTTCGAGCTTTTACCGGAACCACTGAGCGACGTGATCAGGGTGTTTTACGAGCAGCACTCTCAGGCCTCGTACAGGTTGAAGTGGTTTGATAGTATGATCAAGACATGAACGGGTATATACACGAATCTATATTGGTATAACCTCGATCTTAAATTTTGAATTGACCTGCCTGCATGTAAGCATAATGCTTTGCAGTGCTCCTACTAATATATCTGTAACGTTACCAGCTAACTGACTAAAAAATTTTTAGGAAATCGTGATACTTTTACTTTATGGCATAAGCCCTAGATATTACCGGATATATGCCATAAAAGGCTCAGGTTAAGGGAAATTTGTAATCCATAGAAAACCAGATCAAAATTGAATCTGTGGCGTGTTTTCGAAGCGTGGCATCATCTCTGCCCGAGAGACAGCAACCCGATGAGGTTTAGAGAACACAGCAGGGGTTGTTTTCTGAGATTCAAGAGCACCACTTTCGTCACGCGTAAAGGCCACTCCCCAAGCTTAAAGGTCGCATCCGCATCCGATTCGTTGCGTTAAAAGAAAGGGAAAGATCAAAGTTCTTGACAAATATACAGATTTTCTTAAAGCCTTGCTGTATGATCTCGCAAATCTAAAGTCACACTAGCCAGCGGAATTTAGCCTAGCGCTCCAGGTGTTATGGTTTGCGTCTAGCCACACTCACGCCTTCTACAGTGGCCCATCCACAAAATGAAACACCCATTGTCAAGAGTAAACCGTCCCCTTTCATGTATCAAATTTCCGATAGAAGAATGATTCATATGAATTGAATCTTTTCGATTGACATTTATCACACCGGGAGAGATGGTTTAACCTCGCCAACGGATGTTTTGCCGCAAGGTTGTACCAGCATAAAAGAATGTCAATGTGCCTGCACGCCAACACTAGCACCCAGAGCACACGGCTGCGTGGTGGCGGCTGATCTGGATTGCACACCCGCAAGAACCTAGATTTTCACGCCGACGGAGAATTTACAGCGCCAGCGGATGAGATCGACGCCCCAAAGCTGGGCTCGCCGTGAATAGGGAAACTCGCGATTGTTAAGTGACGGAACAGACTTAATTTTCTTGCATTTTTCGAAAAATTTTGTAATTGTGATTGAGAAATGTCGTCGCTTCCTCTCCTTTTCTGCGAGCATTTCTCTCGACTCTGGTAATACAATCTACGATGCGCCTTTCATGTGTTACCTTCTACAAGAGCAGCTTATACCCAGCATGTGCAACTGCACAGTCCAGACCTCAAATATTTGATTGAAACGAAGCTTGCCGCGCTGGGGGTGACTTGAGTTTGTGCAACAATGGTGGTCTGAACAAGCATTTCATCATTCAACTTGAGTACTGTATATTGCAGCGATTTATCGATATTAGCGAATTATTTAGTTAATTCAAATTCGGCTAGCTTATTATTTATAATATTGGTCCAGGAAAAGTTTATTAATTATTTTGCCAATGACAAAACTAACCGACTACAAGTTGGGCGCACTGGTGCTTTGAACAATTGCCGTGCCGAGGATGGTTGGGATTTCACCCGCACATGACCGCGACAATCCAGATCTCGATGATGGAGTATGTGCCGGATTTCCTCCGTGATAACATGCCTCGGCTATAAAGAGGAAATGCTCGCCGAGGTTTAGCAAATGGCCGTTTTTTGTCAATCCGATAGGAAATATTTCAAGCCCTAATAGCTTTACTTCTAAATCGAGATCGAAAGTAATTATTGTCGATTACTTTCGATTCGTGGGCCTGGTATGAACCTCGAAAACATGTACGCTGACCCCAGCGTGAGTAAGATCGAGGAGAAATTCTCTCTCGTATTGACACCAAACACCTCGGAAGTTTTGGGAAAGTATCCTTTGGAAAATTTCCAAGACGGCGCACGAGGCGTCTATGGCGGCGAATTTGTGGCGCAAAGTTTACGGGTGGCGTATGAATCTATTGAAGATCAAGATTTCGACGTGCATTCTCTACACTGTTATTTTCTCAAAGCGGGCCTGACCCAATCAGTGATGCGCTATGATGCCACCGTGATGCTGCAAGGACGTAACTACTGCTCCAGATTGGTAAGGTGTTTCCAGCTGCACGCGGACCAGCTCTGTTTCACGATGATGGTGTCATTCACGCGAAACAACCATATCCAGAATAGAAAAGGGGAATTTGCTTTGCTATCGGAGGAAAAGAGGCGCCACCCACGGACCAAAATCCCCTTCGAATTCCTGCGGCAACCACACTTCACTCTAGATAAGTACGCTCATAAATTAGCGACATTACCCGCGTTCGAACATACCAACGGCAACTTGTCTCACATCATTCCTCCAGATACGTGGAAATCTCAACTCAAGCGTGAAGCGGAGCCAGGAAACCGGGAGTTCGGGATGTTTTTTAAAGTGAACGACAACATCGACCTTGCTCAGGAAAAGGACCGGACAAAATTGATTGCGCTTGCGTTCGCGTCGGACTCCCTTTACTTAAGCACGGTAATGAGAGCAGTTTTTCCACACTTGGACTATAAACAAAGCACTTTCTTCCGTGTTTCCCTCGACCATTCGGTCTTCTTCCACGACCGGGACTTCGATCCTACCCAATGGATGTTTCTCGATTACAAATTCGAGAGACTAAGTAATGACCGGGTATTGGTCACCAGTAGATACTACACCTTGGATAAACGGTTGGTGGCCACGGCGGTGCAGGAAGCAATCAGTCTTTTCCCATTGGCGCTAGTAGAAAAAAGTAAGCTAGGGTCTTATAAACTTTAGACAATATGCATCAATAGACGTTTCAATCATTATCTATTTGAAGAAAGTAAACGAAATTTTGGAGGGGAGTTGCGGGAGGATTCTCAAAGATGCAAACATTTTTCTAGTCCTAGCACATTTGCGCATACAGAAGAGCTCTTGAGCTTGAAAGATCTTACATTGAAAAAAACCAATAGAAAGACCCTGTTCTTTGAATTAAAAAAAAATGCATTTTGTATTTTTATCAGGCCATTAAGCAATTATATTTTGAGTGATTTCCGCAAACTTTCTCTCCGCAGCTGATTTCCTAGGGCAGTTTCTGTGTAGAGCCGTTCCTTAGAAAAAATGAAATAGGAAAAAAAAAAGGAAGTTTTGTGACTCGATTGAAAAAAGCACTTACAGAAAAATCTTATCGAATTTTTACATGCTTAATTTTTTGAAAAATATCATCACTTCCCCTCAATCCAGATGGAGAGAAGCGGCTTTCGACCTTTGGGCGAAGTGTTCCAGGCATCCGGTAATTTCTCAGCACAAAAGACAAAGCAATGATTTGTGAAGCGGTCCCACATCATCGAAGAGCCTCAGACGAAATCGACCGTCCCAAAAAAAATTACTCGTCTGCTTGAAACGCAAATATGGACAAAAAAAAACGTCTGTGTCGCGTCCGTCCTGCAGGGTGTGCAGGCCGACAGCCTACAATTTTCTGGTAAATGAATCAACCCTGGATCAGCCTTTTTTTTCTGGATTTCTTGGAAGTCACTATAGTCGAAATCCATTTTCTTTCGTAACATTAAAGAAAGTAGAGTCTCTTTTTTTGGTTCTCATGGCGCCGCATAGTGTGGCCTGTATCGTACTCCGGCTGCGCATCGCACCCCATCGCGGTGAAAAAAGACTGCGATGCATGTAGTGCGTATCTTATAAATTCTGGCCCGCGAAACAACTTGGAGCAGAAAAGCACCATAAAATTCGAATTTCACTCATACCTCACACAACATGGTAAAATCATACGACAGGTATGAGCAAGATGCGGTGTTCGGAGTAATTGCATCTCAGTGCAATATTGTATGGCTCCCTCCTGCACCTTCTCAATCTTCGAAGGCAATTGGCCGTGCCGCCACTGGTGCAGTCGAGCGGATCTTGATCTGGGACATAAAAACCGGCGAGCTCTTGCAAACACTTAGCGACGGCTTGACACCGGGCGCATCCAACGCAAAAACGTCCCTGGCGCCTCCTCAAGTAGTGGTGCTTGCTCATCATCAACCCACAGATCTTTTGGCCCTGGGTCATAGTGATGGTAGTGTGAAGATCTGGGACTTGACCTCGGGAACTGTGGTGCTAACGTTTGCCGGACACAAATCGGCTGTGACCATGCTTCGATTCGACTACACGGGAACGCGACTCATTTCCGGTGGCGCTGACTCTTCCATTGTGGTATGGGACTTAGTGGCCGAAGAAGGTCTTTTCAAATTGAAGGGTCATAAGGCACAAATAACCGGCATTTGCCTCGTGCACGACCACGTCAATGGCAATGCAGCGGCGTTGACCGAACATGGCGAAGATTATCTCATCTCCACATCCAAGGATGGCCTCATTAAGCTCTGGGATCTAAAGGCCAGACAGTGTATCGAGACTCATTTGGCACATCTGGGCGAGTGCTGGGCTTTGGCGGCTAATATATCCAAAGACACTCTCATAACTACCGGCAGCAAGAACCAGGCGAAAGTGTGGAAGGTCGATTTCGCGAAGGAAGATGGCGATAAAATCTCGGTGCGCGGGGAATTCGATAAACAGAGCAGCGCCAGATGTACGCACATCTCATTCACCACGGTAAAAGACCAGGACGGAAGCTACGAGGTTTTCTCGCTTCAAAATTCCGATCGCACATGTGAAATTTTCCGGGTGCGTTCAGTCGACGAGATCAAGAAAGGTACAGCCAGACGTACAAAAAGATTACGCGACAAGGGCCTTGATGATGACGAGATTGCCCAGCTGCTTGCACAGGCCGATATCTCAATGATGCTCACGCCACTTTCCGTTGTGAGAACAGTAGCGAAAATACGCTCGTGCGTGTGGGTGCCGCTGCCCCGCAAACTCGAGTTGCTTGTCTCATTAGCCAACAATTCCATCGAGTGCCATTCGGTGCCGGTGCCCGGGCAACTTAAAAAGGCCGCTGCGGGTGAAATTAGTAGTGCCAAAACGCACTCGGTCGATCTTACTGGCCACCGTACCGATATCCGTGCCATGGATATTTCTGACGACGACCGGCTTCTTGCCACCGCGTCAAATGGTGAGTTGAAAGTGTGGAATCTCCGTACCCGCCACGTGCTTCGGACGTTCGTGCTCCAGGGTGGATATGCACTCTGCTGCCGATTCTTACCCGGAGGCACATTGGTGGTGGTTGGCTTCAAGAATGGAGATCTAGAGCTCTATGACTTGGCGTCGTCGTCGATGGTGGATCGTGTTGAAAGTGCCCACGGGAACATAGCTGCCAATGTAGGCCTGGCCGAGGAAACGGGAGCGGCGATCTGGTCGCTTGATATCACGCCGGACGGCAAGAGATTGGTCACAGGAGGCAACGACAAGAACGTAAAGTTCTGGGAATTCCAGGTGGTGCAGGAGCCGGTGCCAGGAACGCTGGCAGTAGTGACGCTGTTGAAGCTTGGCCACGTGCAAACCTTACAGCTTTCTGATGAAATATTATGCGTCAAGATCTCTCCAGAAAGCAAATTCTTGGCGATCTCGTTGCTCAACAATAACGTTCAGGTAGTTTTCTTCGACACTCTCAAGCTTTTCTTGACGCTCTACGGCCACAAATTGCCCGTATTATCTATAGACATCTCGCACGATGCCAAACTACTTGTCACGTCGTCTGCAGACAAGAACATCAAGCTCTGGGGCTTGGATTTCGGTGATTGTCACAAGTCGATCTTTGGGCACCAGGATTCAGTAATGGCAGTACGGTTCATTCCGGAAAGTCATCATTTTTTCAGTGCCGGCAAGGACGGCATGGTGAAGTATTGGGACGGTGACAAATTCCAGTGTATCCAGAAATTGCCCGCACACCACGGAGAGGTATGGGCTCTTTGTGTGAGCAAGGATGGAGCCAGTGTGGTTTCTACAGCACATGATCATCTGGTACGTGTGTGGTCGGCAACAAACGACCAGGTATTCTTGGAAGAGGAGAGGGAAAAGGAGATGGATGAACTTTACGAAACAGAGCTTTTGGAGTCCTTGGAGACCGACGACGCCTCGCGCGAGGACGACGAGAGCGGGGACAAAGATGGCGAGGCGAAGGTCAGTAAGCAGACGATGGAATCATTGAAGGCCGGTGAAAAATTGATGGAAGCTCTTGATATCGGCACCGAGGACTTGGAGGCGTCGGACGCGTATGCAGCACAGTTGCATGCGTATAAAACGAAAATCACCGGTTCATCCATGCCGGTCAAACCAACACCACACGCGATTTTGCAAGCATACGGCATCACAGGACAGCAACATGTTTTGGACGTGCTTTTGAAGATTCGAGCCGCCCAGCTTGAAGACGCGCTTCTCGTGCTCCCATTTTCATACACGCGAAAGATGATGAGGTTCATTGAGATCTGGACCAATTCCGACAATGTCCACGGTAACTTGGTCCACCTCGCCACCATATGCAAGGTCTTATTTTTCGTAATCCGTGTCAACGCCAAGGAATTGATCAACCAGAAGGACGAAGGCTTGCGCACGCACTTGATCAAGGTGAAGGCGCAATTGAGAGATGAGCTCGGAAAAGCCGCTCGCCAGCTTGGTTATAACACGCAGGGGTTGAAATTCCAGAAGAATCAATGGAAATTACACCACCAAACCGAGTTTATCGACGAGGCTGAACAGCGGGAACATGAGCAACAGCGTGCGGCCAAGAGAACATTTGCTACCGTGTAGACCACGTTACATGCTAGTTGGAGATGTTATAATAAAAAGAGTTCGATATTGCAATATCTTAACCCGCTTCCGTAGGGTAATTCACGGGAGTTAAATATTTAAAAGTAGAGGAGAAGAATGAGGGTAGGAACAGGTCAGTATTTAAACAACAGACAGGGGTCTGAAATTTGTAATGAAGAGTAAAGAATAGTGAATTCATCCATATGTCGTGAAGAGGCTCATCTAAGTAGCTGTATACGAGCTTCTCCAGCACGATTTTTAAAAAATATATGTTGCAGCCAGTAGAACTTGATGGCGCCTACAAGTCACATCCTACAAACTTAGCATTCATAGAAAACACTACAAAAATTTTTGCCACTTTGGCAAGGCCACATTCAGTGTTGCGTGATAAAATACGTCGCCGCCATAGATGTTTGATTAGTGATGAGGCGCTCGCCATAGATAAGCCCTGTTCCGAACGTAGATTCTGCAAGTTGCTCCCGAGAGGAATTAGCAGCGAGAAAAAATTCCCCAGAGGCTTCTAGTTCACGATCAATAATTCTTCTAAAACTTGAAATCAAATTTCTACTGGCGTTACTATTTTCCTTTAACAAATTCATCAGGTAGTGATCGAGCAAGGCTGTTGTTTCAGAACCGTTGGGAGTGTATAGAGCCACGCGAAGTGAACGGTGGTGTGTGATAGGCAGGCCGAGGAAAGTGCACGGAAATCAGGTGACTTACATCGGCAGAAATAAAAAAAAAAGCAGGGGAAATCCCGGTTTTAAACACACTCGAAAGAAGCTGAGCCGATCTCTGCTTACATGATCATGCCTCATTGCCCGTAACCTCACCTTAGACCATGCGCAAACTTCTCATGCACGAAACGGCACCAGCCGCGCGCGGGCCGCGTGAATTCATTGGCACCGACTCGGCATAAAGAATTTTCGGCAACGGGCCATGTAAAATTTTTATCGCTTACTTTTTGGGTACTTGATAGAGTTTTCACTGAATTATGAAGGATTTTTGGCGGCGCAGTAGAGCTAAGTTATATTGGACAGATTGCAATCTCGAGATAATGCCGCAGCCCCACTCTTGAAATGTCTGGTGCACTTACCTTCCTCTGATGATTTTTTGGCCAAAACCCAAGTCGCGTTTCCACTCTACGCGCACTGCTATTGTTTGTCATGTACGCACTGCATTCCAGCATACCGAATATCAGATGCATGGTGTCGCAGCGTCTGACTGCCGAGACCCAGCCGCAGTCAGAATCAGGCAAGTATAAAGCTCGAACGCCGTCAGAATCCGAATATGTCTCGATATCAATGATTTTTTTTTTCCTAATGGAGGTGGAATCCTCATAGACGGAGAGACTTTATGCGGTTCCATATTCAGTTCTTTCGAACGCTCCAATGGCAAATCTTCTGCAAACCAACGGGCGCAAAACGAGGACTCCGGTAAATATTGGCATTCTATCTAGTTTTTTCATCCTTTTAATTTTCACGTACTGGTAAAGCTGTTGTATGATTTTTTTTTTTTCATTTTTTCTCTTCATCCAATTCTGTTCGTAGTCTCACCTGCGCCTCCTACTTGCGGTAAACACTCGCCCTCGATTCATCTAGCGGTGTTGTTATCACATTGCTTGCTCTTCAAACCCATGACCGGACCAAAAACACCGAACAAACTTTTTGAAGTCATCATATTTCCAAAAAAAATAAAATAAGAAAAAAAAGAAAAAGAAAAAGAAGTCCTTGTGCCATCGCCGAAACTCATTTCACACACACACACACATTGACACATGTATTGTGCATAGTTTCTTCTCTGTAACCAAGGCAGCGTGACGCGAGTATCAAATTGTTTCTTTTTTTTTAAAAAAAAGGGCCTCCATTCAAATGTAAGTATAAATTGTTATATCTTCCTCTTGCCTTTTTTTTTTCAAAATTTGCAGCCCTTGACAATGGAAGGCCGACACGCAGCCGGGCATGAAAAATCGTGAGACAGCGCGCCGCAGGCTCCAAAATGTCCGGCATTTTCCTCAGTCCTTTCGCCGTGTGTCCGCCACCTGCCATAACCGCCGAACCCCATTTTTTTGCATAAACTTTTTTTTCTCTTGACAAATCTTTGAGTCCTCTTTTGCTTGTAGTGACTCTTTCAAAAGACCTTTAATTTATGTTGGGATTAACTATCAAATCGGCTGTCGATTAATCACCCATTTAGAAATTCCACTACAATTCCACCACCGCAAGAAACGGACACTATCTGGCCCCACAAATCTGCCAAGAAATAGAGATTGAAGACGTATCAATAAAAACATATCATCGCAAAATTCGGACTCGCACATAACCTTCTGATTCGCACAGAGACCATCTGTGACCCTCGACATCATAGATCAATCATCATATCTGACAATGAACGGAATGCCGAACGCCCATATGGGCGGCACATGGCACGCGTCTTGTAGTACAGTAGACCGGCAAAGAGTGGTACAGATACTAGCGACCACGCTTAAGGAAATACAGAACACTACTTACGATGAGCACAAGGCGCTTACAATGGCGCGCGATTTCGAGAAGTATACGTTCACAAAGTCCTCGTCCAAGGAGGAATATTTACTCATCATTAGACAAAAAGTCACTCAATTGAGACTGAATATTCGCAACACGACAAGCATGGCACCTAATCCTGCTATCTCTGCTGCTGGGGGTAATGTCGATTACGTAAGCCTGAGTGGTCAGAACAGTCAGGGTAGTCAAAATGGCCAGAATGGTCAGAACATGGCGATGTATTCACAAAATAGACAGCAACAAGCACATCTTCAATCATCCCAACAAAACCATCAACGGCTGACGCTGGTTAGCAATGGACAGCAGGTTGCACCAGGGATGCAGCTTACGCAACAGCAGATCCAGCAAATCACGCAAATGATCAAAGTCAGTCCGATTCCCCCAGCGCTATTAAGCAAATTGCCGAACTTGCCTCCAAACGCCAATACCTGGGCACGCATTCACGAGTGCATTCAGAAAAAGCTCATCCCAACCAGCGCTTTGCCTCTCATTAAGGAGGTCCATAATGCCCATTTCCAATTAGTTGTTCGTCAGCAACAACAGCAAAAATTGACACTGATGCGTAGATCAAATACTAATTCAGCAGGTCTCGTCGATACGCTGTCGCTCGGATCAAGTGCTGAATCGTACAAAGTCACACCCAGCGCGATTGGCATGAACGCCATGGGGAACATTGACGGTATGTCGAGTAATCATGCCATTAATAGCAATGGAGCTTCCAAAAGCAAGAACATGGCAAATATGAACAATGTGTCGGGTGTGAACGGCATGGGCAATACGACCAATATCAACCCCATGAATAATGTTGCCTCCAATGGAATGAATAATATGGCATCTGTGAATGGCATAAATAATATGAATGGTGTCACAAACAACACTGGTGGCATAAACAATATGGCTAATATGAGCAACGTCAACAACACGGGGAACATGGCAATGATGAACAATATGAATAATGGGATGGGGGGCATGAACGTCAATAGGAGTATGCAAAGTCTGCCACAGATTTCAAATCGAGCCAACTTTGGAACAAGCCAGCCTCAAGGCTCCCAAACACAGTCGCTGCAGCCGATTTCAATGAATGCACCGAACCAGGCTCAACTGTCTTCTGCTCCTCAATTGAATCAACAACAGCCATCCAAACCTCCGAACTTTCAAATCACACAGCAAGATCAGATCAAATATAGCGCCAGCGCCATGGCGTATTTGAGTAAATTGCAGCAAAATGGATCAATCCCACCTGATATCAATCCATCTCAGAAACAAACTTTTATACACAAATTTATCGCTCATCAAAAAGCCACTGCATGGAAGGCACAACAGAACGCTTTGGCCCAGCAGGATCAAAAGCACCCCCAGCAGGTACAGCGTCACAATCCAGGCAATAATAATGGATATCTTCAGCAACAACAGATGTCTGCTGGCCTGTCTGTTGCTCAGTCCAACCCCCATTTTCAAAAGTCAACATTGCAGCAGATGAATCCGACAGGTCAGAATTCATTCATTGGTCAAAGATCATCTCTTTCGCAAAACGCGCTGGTCAATTCTCAACCGAGAAATTTACCCCCACAGGTTGTGCCTACAGATAATCCTCAGCTGAGGATGGCATCTATATCCATGGCGTCAAGCATGCCAACCTTGACCGACGAAATGAGAGCAAAACTCACGGGCCTTGTTGGTGAGGTCTCGAAAAAAAGTGTTCAACTTAAGGATGTGACGATGCTACTTAGTGATAAAGACAAATTGGAGATGAAGGAGAATACCATGAAAATCACTCGTCAGTTTTCCAATATCGACAGTATCCTCAGCTATTATTTTGTTTTGACGAGAAATATCGAAGGCACGAAGCGCTTGATTCAGATGAAGCAAATGATCAAGAATATCATAGAAAGTCTTCAGATAGGAGTCTACCTCGGTGGCCTCGAACTTCTCGAAAAGATCAGACTACAATACGAGAAGCATCTTGACTATGTGAAGGAAGAACTAGCGCGTAGAAAAGCTCAGCAAACTCGTGGTCCTTCTCAAGGACAAATCGTGTCAAGCCAGCCTCTGCAGTCACGTCAAACACCTCAGTACCCCGCGCATCAATTTTCTCTGCACAATGCAATGCCACAGCAGATACAGCAGAATTTCAATGGTGTTCACCCTGGAAACTCAATGATCGCTCAAGGGCTTTCGCAAACGCTTCAACAAGAATTCATGAGGGGCAGCTCTATGGGAACCGTACAACAGCAGAGGGCGGGTCCCAATGCAGGTTCGGTACAGAATGCGGGCTCTAGCCCTGCAATGCCATTTGCTCTGTCACCCTCTGGCCAGGGAACAAGCAAAAAGGGTCCCAAAAAACCTGCTGCACCTCGTAAAAAGTCAATCAAGGGGGGTGCCTCAGGGCAACTGTCTTCCACTAACGCGACGACGCCAGGGACATTGGCCGGCGCCATCAAAACGCCCAACAGCATTTCCACCCCGCAAATACAGTCTACTCAGAGTGCGAAAGGAACCCCGAACGGTAGCTCACCTCAAGTGTATGGCAAGCCGTTAAGTCAAACAGAGACAACCTCTTCAGCAGAGATCGTTTTTGGCTCGAGCAGCGTGGACAAAAGGTTGATAAAACGACGCGAACTCTCGAAGACTGATCCAGAGAAATTTTTCTTCGCTGCCCTTTCGAATATGTTACTGTTAGATAATGATTCTTCGAATGGAGAAGGTTCTAAAGCAAGAGAGGCAAAGAAGGGACTTCGCTCCCCATTATCTCCCTCGAGCGTGGGCGAATGGACCTGTGATGTGAAAGCTCAGGCAATCATGACGGCATTCCGTCAAGTGGACTTCATTGCGGAACTCACGAGTTGTGAGATTCTCCAGGAATGCACAAATTTGGCAATGGGGGAGTTGGAAGAAAGAAAGAAAGAGCTTGGAACAAAACGGAAGAGAGATGAAGCAGATGACGACGACGTGGATATGCTTTTCGAAGAGAAAAAGCCCAAATTAGATGCTGAAATAGAAGATCGTCTCTTTGCGGCAATTGAGCCCGAAAACTGGAAAAGCTGGCTCGGCGAACTACAACCGATCTGATGAAGAAACTAATAAGTGATACACATTCGAATTCCTGCTCAAATTATTTAAAAATCGACTTTACAGGCATCAACAATATTTGAGTTAATAAATTTTTCGACACTTCGAGGGCCGAGCCCTTTCCTTCCTAGAAGACCAGAATTTATAGTTTTATCAGCTCAATTGGTTTGGGTTAGAATCCTCCATCCAGACTTGTTTCTGGCAGGGCTGGAACCCTATTGAGGTATTCTGGGACCAAAATACTTGAATACTTGACTTGATTGAATTGGAAGTAGCTCCGGACCATCAATCGGATTTACGTAGATATATACATATATAATCTGATGATGAGCCCGCCGCCGCATTCGGGAACACGAAAGCGAGCCGGCCTTGGGCGCACTGAGTAGCTGCGAGCAAACATCTGTTTTGCTCCCCCAAGCTCTATACACCCGCTTTTTAACAAGTTTCGCAATTATGTCTGAGGATAAGAAGATTTCGGTAGCATTCGTGTGCCTTGGAAATATGTACGTGAATGCCATGTAAACTTCAAGAGTCCCCAGCCACATACCTCGAACGAATCGTTCTCTTGAAAAATGTGTGGGAAAATACTAACGATACAGATGCCGGTCGCCAATGGCCGAGGCGGTGTTTCGTCAGAAGGTCAAAGATCTCGGATACGCAAGCAAGTTCGATACGATCGATTCTTTCGGGACTGCGGGGTATCATGTTGGCGAGAGCCCCGACTCCCGGTCGGCGAGCACGTGCCGCAAACACGGAGTCCCCATTGATCATGCGGCACAGCAAATTTCCAGTAGAGATTTCGCTCGATTCAACTATATTATCGGCATGGATGAGCTGAACAAGGCGAACTTATTGCACATGCGACCTCGCGATTGCAAGGCTAAGGTAGAGATGTTCGGCAAATGGAGGACAAACGATCAGTTTGACGTTGTGGTATCGGACCCGTACTACGGCGGGCGTACTGGTTTCGAGACAAATTTCCAGCAAATCAGTCATTTTAGTGAAGAATTTTTGAAGCAGGAGCTTGGTTCCCTTTGAAGTGGTTTTGGATA
Organism: Metschnikowia chrysomelidarum; assembly: GCA_030582795.1. Classification (NCBI taxonomy): domain Eukaryota; kingdom Fungi; phylum Ascomycota; class Pichiomycetes; order Serinales; family Metschnikowiaceae; genus Metschnikowia; species Metschnikowia chrysomelidarum. The sequence continues at coordinate 1,482 of JAJMGZ010000079.1, read as the reverse complement.
CGACGACTTAGATATAGAAAACAGAGAAATTTTCTCAAAGAAAGGAAAAATTGATTATCCTGATAAAAAACAATATAATTGAGATAAGGACGAGCCAAACTTAACAGTGGTAAAGACAAAAAATTGCTTCTCCCTGCGTAACGAGGTTGTTTGATAAAGTAATCTTGAGACCGCAACCTACTATAAACAAGCTTAAATTCTTCGGGGCAAGCAATTCTCGAACCGGTGGTTTAAAAACGGCTTGCGGTTATCTTCTCATGTAGCAGTGAATTGGCTGTGATCCGTGATCCATTGCGAATGTGATGACACGGACGTATAAAATACGGCACCTTTCGCATCATTACTGACGCTGTCTACAGTCTTCATGGGTTCTTATGAATTTCGGGAGGCCTAGCGTACTCGCAAGAAAAGTTGAAAAGCGAAAGTTGATTCAATTCGCCGAAATTTAGGCGTCGTGCGCGTCCAAAACGCCGCCCTGAAACGATTGAATGATCAACGCGCCGGCATCTTCAATCACGTCCAAGAGTTCAAGAGAACTGACACACATTATAGAAACTTTTTCAGCACAGTCGACACATCTTATAAAATTTGAGTATGAGTTCGCGTAAACTACAGCAGGAATTCGATAAGCTCCAGAAGAAAGTGGCCGAAGGGCTTTCGACGTTTGAGGAAATCTACGAGAAAATCAACTTGTGCGAGAATTCCAGCCAGAAGGAAAAGTTGGAGGGAGATTTGCGTAAGGAGATCAAGAAATTACAGCGGTCACGAGACCAGGTGAAACAGTGGCTGAGCGATAGCGGCAACAAGCTCGATAAGGAGGTGTTGTTGGACACGCGATCGCGCATTGAAAACGCCATGGAACGGTTCAAAGAGGTAGAAAAAGTGCTGAAAATGAAACAATTCTCCAACGAAGGGCTCGAGTTGCAGACGAAGTTGGGTGCTCGTGGTGTTGACGAAGCAAAGAAGAATGAGGCGGCGAAGTACGTGGTGGACATTTTGGACGAGTTGGCGCGTCAAAACGAGCTTCTTTCGAGTGAGGTGGCACATTTATCCCACAAGAAGAAGCTGGCAGCAGCTCAGACACAGGTGGCAGACTTGACCGCCAATCTCGAGCGCAACAATAGCCACATTTCAAAATTAGAATTGGTTTTGCGCAGCATCGAGAACGAGCAATTGGCACCCGAGAAGATCGACGCGATCAAGGATGATTTGGACTACTACGTTGAGAATAATCAGCTGGCTGACTTTATTGATTATGACGACTTTTACGACATGCTTGAGCTCGACAAATCCGAGGAAATAGTGGTGGGGCTAACACCGGATGTGCACCCACCAGAGAAGATTGAAAAAGTGGAAACCCCCGAAAAGAATGAAAAATCGGAAAAACCAGAGAAGGCTACCGCGCAGGAGAAGTCTCAGGCGTCGGACAAGAACTTAAAGAAAGATAAATTGGACATTGCCGACAAGGATAAGAAAATAGAG
>JAJMGZ010000078.1:0-46943 GCA_030582795.1 Metschnikowia chrysomelidarum | reverse complement strand
CAACTTTGGCGCAACTAGAGAAAAACGATTTGATATCGTTGAACAGAGAGAAAGGAATCATCAAGACGATCAAGACGGGTCGGCCCTTGTTCAAGGCCGCATTCAAAGATTTGGTGAATGACCAGAAAGTTTTCAAGCTCTATGAGACCATATTTTACTCGCAATTGATCTCGCTCGAGAACTCCAAGCTCGCCAAATTGGAGGACCAGATCGCAAAATTGGCAATTTCTAGTGACTTCAAGCACATGAAAGATCGTATTGAGTACTTGAGCGCCAAAGTCAATGCGTCAACCATTAAGGTTCAGGGCTACGAGGCAAAGGCTAAGGAAATCGCACAGCTCGGAGAGCCAAAGAAGACTAGCCTGTTTTTCGGATTTTAGATCAAATAAGATGTGAAAAAAGTATCATCTACCTGTACATAGTTGTCTAGAGATGGTGCTCCGGAGCGCCTCCCAATAGAGACTTCGTGATGATCTCATAAGCCATGCGGCGCCGTATCAACTTCATATCTTTCTGACCGAATGTTAGCGGTTTATTTTCCGCAAGGTGCTTTGCCACGGTACATGTGAACACTCCGCAATCAAAACCGTTCTGCTGCTGAGGCGTCTTCATGTTGGCGTGAAGAGTATAAGTAATCTCCGGCACCAGCAACCGCTCGCTTTCTTTTGTCATGTAATCTCTAAGAATTTCCAATGCCTTGATATTACCTCTTGAGGAAAGAGAGTCGTAGTAACCAAGCAGCTTTTTCTGGTTGTCAATCACTGCAAGTGCCCAGTGCGTGCTCATTATGTTTATCGGCACAATTACCAATTTCTTTTCTAGAAGATTTACTTTCTTCCGCTTAGCCCACCGCGCAACACCAGTGTACCCTTTACTTTTGAGGGTCGAGAAGAAATGTGTTGTCCAGCAAAAGATGCCCTCAGTACGCGCTGCAACCAAATTGAGATAGAAGTCAATCACGTTGTCATTCAACCAGCACGTGTCCGCAAGCGTTTTCACGTCTTTCACCGAGACGTCAATCGCAAAATCAGACACGACACGCTCGTTAATTTGCAGCGAGTTCCATATTTTTTCCACTGCAGATAGCTGAGCTTTCGAAAGCGGCTGGATGCTCGATTCGGCTGCCTTCCGTTCTTGGAAAACAAGCCGCTGTACGCGCTCTCGTTCCGTTTTGAGGTACTGCGAGAACTTGTACGACGGAATCGCCGCGAGCATCGCGTCTGTAAGAGAGTATCTATCCAGAGGAAACGGCTTTGATGGCGCGTAAAATTTACGAACAGCCTTGTCGTAGTCATCCAAGACTGAAGGAAATTCCGTGTCAAGAAGTTGATTGGCGGTCACATCCGCAAACGGCAAGCTGTTCTGTGCTGGTTGCAACTCGGTGTGCGGTACGTATTTTGACGCCTCACTAATTTGAAGGGTAGTTCCATACTGTTGGCGTATATCTATGACCTCTACGTCATCATCAGATGTGTCAAGCTCAAAAAGTGTGTCGTAAATGGTCGATGATGGTTTTTTCGTGGCGTGAAGTAGATTCGCGGATGATCCAGCGCCAAAATGCAAAAATGAGTGGTCTCGAATCAGTCTTGGATTATCATAATTCTTGGAGGTGTTGATTGGGGTGGATTGACCGGGAAATTGTGCATGGGATTCTACCTCATGCATATTCTCGCTTCGTAGATTCAGTGGGGGTGCAACATGTTGTTCCTCAGGCGTCTTACGCCAATTCAAACCATCGAGCAACGTTTTAAAGAAGGCTACGATTAGAAGAGAATAAGTTGTGGATATGAGGGCGTATATGGAATCGGCTCGAGACATCAGTGGTCGTTCTGGCGCCGGTGAGTCGTTTTGCAGCAGCATACTGGCGCTATTGGTGATGTGATCAGCCTCGGGTATATTGAGTGGCAATGCCGGTGTGTACCCTAGACGATTCTTCATCACAAGCGGAGTTTCCGCATGTATCAGATTTTCCATGCCCAAATCGCGTGAGTTTTGACGTAGTTGCTCGTAAATGATTCTTGTAACAGACCCCCTCCAGTATGCTCTTTCTATGAGTACAGAGATGGTGTACGGGTGTAAATGTCTTTTGAGATGAACATTGTACAGCATATGTATGGGACTTGGAACCCTTTCTGGAGAAAATCGTATTCTGTCATTTCATCAAATATTCTGAATTGAAATTTAGAGCTTGCGAGATTTATCGGCTTTTGTGCCATAATCCATTGATCGTTATGTAGGTGGCTGCTTTCGCAACACCTTCTTCCTTCGCAGCGCACAGCCGCACTTTCTCGAAGTCCCTTGTGAACGGGCATTGGTAACAATCAGCAGTTCCGTCTAATCGAAGAAATTAGCAACCCCTTAAATTTATGATCGGTGCGTTTCAAAATATTTCGCCAATTGAACCAGATATTTTTGACCAAAGAGCTAGCCAATTTTTTTTGTGTAATTGTGGTGATAATCGCTGAGGTGAGGACTAAGTTGACTCTCGCGTTTTCAAAAAAGGAACCAAGAGTTTTGGAAGTTTCTCTAGTTTGGTCGAAGTAAACATGTTGTTGAAAATTTAAAAAAATCTGTTATGTGCCCGACTAAGGAAAAATTTTGACTTTGAAGGTTTTTACAAATCGATTAAGATATGTTCTTTGCAATATTTTGACAAAATTGCGTGCCTCTGCCCCGGAACTATTCTTTGACGTAAAATTTGTGATATATTACTTCCGGGAAACCGCCCAATTTATTCTTGAGCTCATAAAACTGTCTTTAAAAGCGTTTAAAAGCTGCAGATTTTATTAGCCTCAATGATATAATGATATTCTAGAATCTTTATCTTCAAGATCTTTCTGAACACATTACACCGCAAGAAGTGCTGCACTTGCAAAATTACCGAAATTTACATTAAATGACAGGAAGACGTGCCACCGAGGGTGATGTCTCAATGGCGAGTTGAGATGAGCTTCCGGTGATTTTACGAAAACTTTCAAGCTATTGATTTAACTTCTACCACACTTGAATTATTAATTCACACCTCGGGCGATGTAGCATGCAGCATCGCGCGAGCTCGTAATTGGAATCGGAAATTGCAGAAGTGCACATTCCGCATCACGCAAAGATTTTTGAATTGCAATTAATGAGTAAGGTCTTATGAACGGCCCCACCACAACTTTGATTGAAAGGTAACACATCTCTCTTTCAAGTCATAATATTTGTGAAAAATACAGTGCAATTAAAGGACCACAGCTACGTGTGATCTTGTTATTAATCCGATGCGAATTATTATCCCACGTGTTTATCCCCAGTGCCTGCACGCACGCTTGACGTATGCTCCCAGGCAAAATATCCGAGTCCGAGACCTCTGAGCACCCAGATCAATTTTCACGCCTCCAATCTCCTCTCATCGATAAGTTGCATACTTGTACTCTTTTCAAGATTCACATCTTTTCGTACTGTTGTTGTTGAATACTCAAGGGAAATTCGTTTGTGCTTGCTCATCTCTAACGAGGACGTCGGATACAGATTCATCGCAATGGCAGAGACCAACGGCACGCCGCAGAACGTGCTCTTTGAGAGCAAGCTCGGCACAGAAATATACGCGCCATGGAGCGAATATTATCTTAACTACATCCACTTGAAAAAGCTCTTGAAGGAGGAGGTGATCATTAAAAACGCATGGACGGACAAGGACGAGGAGAACTTTGTGAGTGCGTTGGACTCCGACTTGGAGAAAGTGTACACTTTCCAGGTCAACACCTACGACGACTTGAACGAGCAATTGAACTCCCTTCAGAGAGCTACCGAGTCGCCGCTGGCCGATTTTGACGTGCAGAAGTTTACCTCGAAGTTGGAACTGGTGTTGAACTTAACTCAGGAATTGAACCGCTTCCAGAGGTTGAACTACACCGGATTCACCAAGATCGTGAAGAAACACGACCGCTTACACCCTGCCTATTCTGTCAAACCATTGTTGAACGTCCGCTTGAAGAGTTTGCCCTTCCATTCCGAAGACTACTCGCCGCTCTTGTTCAAGATCTCGGCATTGTTCCAGTTCTTGCGGGACAACTACGATGTCGACCAGACTCTATCAAAGATGTCTTCGTTTAATGAGGAAACTATTGAGGATTACCAATCATTCAAATTCTGGGTTCATCCAGACAATTTGATGGAGGTGAAGACCACGATCTTGCGCCACCTTCCTGTCCTTGTTTACAACTCACAGAACAAGGCGTATACCGAATTCGACGACGATGATGACGACGACGATGACGATGATGCTGTGGCAAGATTCGCCAAGAACGATCCTACGATCACCTGTGTTTACTTTGATAGCGAGAATTTCGATTTGTACAACAACAAATTGACGAAGGCGCCCAACGCATCAACTTTGCGTCTTAAATGGGTGGGCCCATTATACGAGAAACCCGAAATTCTGCTTGAGAAAAAGACGTTTGAAAAACAGCTGGAGACGTTCGATGTCGATGAGAAATTCACCTTAAAGGAGAAATACTTGGATTCTTTTGTCACAGGAAACTTCAACGCTGCGAAGTATTTGGGCAAGTTGAATCGTAAAGGTAAATCTCCTGAAGAAATTGAGATCGCAAAGAAACACGTCGAAAGCTTTTCGAAGTATATTGAGGAGAATCACGTGCAGCCATGTCTCCGTACACAGTACAAGCGTACGGCGTTTCAAATCCCAGGCGATGATAAGGTGAGGGTGGTGATCGACTCCGATATCTATTTCATCAGAGAGGATGCATTTGACGCGCAAAGGCCCATTAGGGATCCAAGCAAATGGCACCGTACCGATATCGACTCGAAGGTGAATAATCCATTGTCGCTCTTGCGGAAAGGAGAATTTGTGAAGTTCCCGTACGCGGAACTCGAGGTGAAAATTCGCACTAAGCGTAGAGGTAGCAAGCTGGTGTGGATTGATGAGCTCGTGCAGCTGCACCTCGTCAAAGAGATTCCCCACTTCTCGAAATTTATTCATGGAATCGGCTCGCTTTTCCTTGAGGACGATAAATTGGACAACATTCCATTTTGGTTTAACGAGTTGGAGGCTGACTTGACGTTCGACCCTGAGCGTGCGTTCCTTGATACGCGTGAGAAAATGGCGAAGTTACAGAACGACGAAGATAACTTGAAGAAGTTCAAAAGCATGATCGCGAATCTGGCCAGCCCCAACTTTGCTCCACGGCTGAAATCGTTTTCTGGGTCAGAAATGATGATTGATGCGGGCCGCAAGCCTAGCCACTTGGACCTCGAGCCCGTGGCGGAAGTAAATGGAGAGGAGACTGGTGCAAATTCGGCTGCTGATTTGGACCCTTCATCCGACGATGACTTTGAAGAAGACGTGGTCTCCAACATCAAGTCAAAAATTCTCAATTTCCCATCGACGTTCTCTAAATTGCTCGACGCCGATTCCGAGGACGAAGAGATTGACTTGCCTCTTGGTGTGGCCAAACCACAGAGCTACATCAAGAACGCCGGCCCATTGAAAATCGAGCCTAAAGTTTGGTTGGCCAACGAGAGAACGTTCAACCGTTGGTTACACGTGACGACGTTGCTTCTGACGCTCACCTTCGTCGTGTACTCTAGTACCAGCAAGGCCAATTCACCCCTTTTGGCAGAGCACTTGGCCTACATTTACTTTGCGTTGACATTGTTTTCCGGATTCTGGGGATACTACATTTTTCTTCAGCGTAGAACGATCATCACCGAGCGCTCTGACAGACATTTGGACAGTATTATTGGCCCGCTTTTGGTGGCGCTCGGATTGATGGTGGCATTGATCATCAACTTTGTTTCAGGATTTAAACATATTGCCGCGCAGCAGAAAGACGCGTTCACGACCATGGGATTGACAGAAGATTTTTACGCGCGTAACCCGACGCAGCACAAAATCTTGGAGTTTGTGTTCAAACTCGTGGGCGCGTAAGCGTGCCTGAGCACGTGAGCTAGTGTGTCATAGTCTCTTTTTGCTTTCTCCTTTTCAATCTGCGGATGTTTGACGATTAGCCGCGCAACCCCTTGGCTGTAAAAACATCACTCGTGCAATTTATGAGTGTCAATAATATAATAGAAAATAAACTTAAACATTTATGAGTTTTTTCCAGACGAAGCTGATTTAAATTAAAAAAAAAAAAACATATTAGAATCTTGTTTTCTTTGATTTGTTCATCCCACCGAAGTTCACCCCGCCTCTGCGGGAAAAAGATGCACACTCAAGCCAGTGGTAGAAACAAGCGATGGGAACAAGATTGAACCAAATATCCCTGATTCAAACTGAAGTCCTTCCGACTCCGATCAAACCTCGAAGAATCTTGCAACCCACTCACAAAACGACGCAACATCATAATCCTGCTTTATTTTTCATCTACTATATGAGAGTTGATGAAACCTCAACACGATCACAATACCCGTGGGCGTGACGTGCATTCTCCGTTCTTCGAGAGTCATTTTTTTTCTCGAGTCTCATGAATTGAGCTTCTTCAATTTTTCAATTTATGACCATAAATAGCGCGAGATACCCCTTTGGATTATTGAAGATTGGATATTCGCATCAAAACTCGCCGTGGATGGCCTTTTTCTGCAATTGACGAGAATAAATTCACATAGGCTCGCGTCTGGAAGCGTATATTCACGACGCAAGAAACTGAAACAAAGTCATTAAGAAACGCTCGGATGAATACATTATCCAAGTAAAATAATGGGCTTCGAGGACATACCCGTTGCTTTAAATTGGCTTTTCAACATACCCACGTGTTGGCTGGAGGTGGGTGTCGATTTCCTATTGAGCCAAAACAAGTTTTGATTATTCTATACATAGCTGATAACAATTGTTGAGGGCTTTCATGGCTCAATTTATTCTTATCTATAACAAGATTCTTAGGAAAAAGCCAGTGTTCTAAATTATGCAATCCCACGAGAACGCCTCACTCGCCTCGCGCCGTATTCAAATGCAGCCACAATTTTGAGTCCAACTCCGCTCCGAATACCCAAACATCATATCAAAACTTAATTCACAATATCTCATTACCTGAATATTTTGTTTATATCATTTTTCTCCCCTTTTAATTCGTGTTTTTTTCAAGCCCTGCATTAAGCCTGCCACGGAGGTAAACTGTGCGCCGCACACCCACCCACCGCGCGCGGCAGATAAAGCCACGGTATTCGAGCTGTACAAACCTTCACCAAACCAAAATACGACGATCAAATGTCATTGAATATTTCTCTATACACCGTCTCGGCTGCATTACTTCTCGGGCCCGATGGCCAGAGATTGTATGCCAAATACTACCAGATAAACGACACCAACCAGGCGTACAAGACGCCGCAGCAGCAGGCCACGTTTGAGAAAGCGATCTACGCAAAAATCAACAAGCAGCACCAGGACGTGGTATTATATGACAATCACTTGATCACATACAAACAGACCAATGACGTAATCTTGGTATTGGTTAGTGCCATCAACGAAAACGAGTCGATGCTTTACTCGTTGACCTCCAGCATCAACGAGGCATTGACGATTTTACTCGGCAACTCGTTGGACAGAACCATGGTATTACTGAAATACGACATGGTGTGTTTGTGTATGGACGAGACTATTGACGATGGTATTATAATAGAAATTGATCCTGCGATCATCGTCAGCCGAGTGACCAACCCGCCTTCGAGCACTGCAGTCGCCAGCGACATCAACTTGAAGAATATCGATCTTTCCGAAAAGGGTTTGTTCAACGCGTTGTCGTTCGCCTCGAAAAAAATCAGCGAGCGCTTACAGCAGGGGTTGTAGAGAAAATGTATAGTTAAGAATATAAAAACGGTTTCACACTCGGTCTTTCATTCTGATGTGCAAGTTTTGGTCGTGTCGATATCGCGTTGCTCTCAGTGCGTGGTGTAAAAAAGACGAGAGCAAAGTTTTCGAGAATGGCTTTCCATTTTTTGTCACAAAAAGTATTAAAATTTTGAAGTATATACATCAAAAAGAAAGTCTTTAGTTTTTACCGACGGCTAATTCGCAATACGCGAATACAGTAGGTCCCCTTGCTGGGGTCGGTTGCAGCCGCACCGCGAGACGATCCGGTTTCTTATAATCCCTCGAACCACACCTTTACTCAGCTAGTTTTTCGGAATCCTAGAAACCTCAAGATTTTCAGCTGATAAGAAATCTATAGGAAAAGATTACTTGATATTTCGAGCCGGTGTCTGACTAGATCAGGAAAAATATCGCCTTGCCTGCACATAGATCTCTAACCGACAGTCTCATGCAAAACATAACTCACAACATCTTGAAACTATTTCACACTCAACTCACGAAAACCTTCTCAAGCATACGAAATATGGAAGATGCATTCTTTTTCTCGCTTCTTCGAATATCCGTTGCTCAGATACTAAAGGCGTCGGGATTTGATAAATGCAAACCGCTGGTGCTCGATATCGTCACGTCCCTTTACGTCAAACATCTCGAGAAGCTAATACTAAAAACCTCGCAATTTTCTGTGGCACGCACGTGTTCAGTGAATGACGTGTCCTCACAAGATGTGGTAGAAGCACTACTAGCATCTGGCTTCGTAAAACCCACGATCAATAGCGACCCTGACGACCTCAAGAATACTAAATCACTGAAAGCATTCAAAGAATGGATGCAGTATAGCGACAGTTATGCCGTAAGCAAACGTCTCAGCTCAGTTCCGGTCAATTTTCTCACCAATTTAATCGAAAAACGTAAAATCGACACATCTTCTGAAACCGACCAGGAGCGCAAGAAACGACGCTTGCGTGAGCGGCAGGAATTCTTCAATCAGCTTAAGCAGGGAGAGGATTCAGAAGGTATGAGCAAAAGGAATGAAATCGGTGATGATTTTGACGAAGATGAGCTAATGACCAAAGATAAACTATCGTGGCTCGCGTATTTGGCCGAAAAGGACGTCAAATTGGGCCAGAATTTGAAGTTTGCTAATACGTGCATACAAGATGAATTGATTCCCGTGCACAAACTGCAGAAATTTCATCCTACTCCGCCGGACGGCGAAAGCAGCTTTATACTTTTCACGAATCAAGTTCGCGACTTTGACAAATCCGATCACCTATTAGTTCAGATCGATGAAGAAAACGGTGACAGTGTAGACCTGCAGCTTTTACCGTCGCAAACACTAAAAAGAACGCTACCGTATAATGTCACCTACGACGAATCACTTGTGAACGATGATTTACAACAGTATGTGCAGTATGCACAGATGCACGATGATGAAATTGAGAATCGATTGAAGGAAGTGTACGGAATTCAAGAAAATGATAAAAACGTGGATGACTCGGATAAAACTGAAGACGGTAATGTGAATACGGCGGAAAGTGTGAGCAAAGACGAACCCTCAGGTGATTCCGAAGAGGGATCATCTGCGAAAAGTACTGCGGCTGAAACAAAACAAATGGAAAAAGAGGACAAGTCTCAGGATGAAGTGCATCAGCCCGAAGAGGTTTCACGGGAAAATGAACCAGAGAAAGAGAAAGCAATAGAGGAAAACACGAGTGCTTAGACGAAAGAAGAGCTAGTTTTTTCGCGTCTTCCAAAATCAGACTCTTTGGTGGAGACTACAGCCCACGAAATGAGTATTGAGCCGTCCGCAAAGACCAGCGAGTAAATATCGTTAGTCTCGGCCTTTATTGGTTAATAACTTGCATCAACATGTCAGATAGTATGTTAGAGGCATGAGTCATGATTCTAGCAGATAACTGGCAGAAAGTCTGGGTCGAAACTGACATGCACCATGATACTATGACCATGCCAAATCAAAAAGTTCATCATTAGTCTCGAAATTTCCCCATGGACAAAATGCTTATCTCACGACCCACACGAGTAAAATCTGTACATATCTGGTAAAACATCTAAAGCAAAACAATGAAGAAAAATCGTTTATATTATCATCTCAGGTTGGTTTGGGACTGCCGTTCCCTGTCTATTCGTTGTATTGTACATTATTTCATCTCCCTTCCCGAAATGCTATTCTATCTCGCAAAACCCCCACATCTATTTTATTTTTTTTCATTCTGCTACTTTCCCGTTGGCCACTTCGTAAAATTCCTCTTTATCCAAAGCGGGGATCCTACTCATGACATTCTTGTGGCTAGGCAATTTAGGGTCTTCGCATACCGCTTTAAGCTTCAAGATATACTGATAACATTTGTAACATGAGGAGACCGAAGTTCGCAACTTAGTCGCCAAATAATCTTCGGGAACTTGAAGGGGGCTGATACTCTCGAATTTAGACTGGGCTTCTTTTACCGTCAATATGAGCATTGTACCAAAAAGCGTGCGCATATCGTAGCACACCAACACTGGCAACGCACTCACAAGTTCGATCTTCGAGACTGTGTACTTGAGAATCTCCCCCAATTTCACGAAAAACGCGTGCTTCAGGTCGTCGTCCTTTTCCATCAATAGATCATCGATGAAATCATACGGAAGCTCGGTGTCAAGCTCGAAATTTAGCATTTTCAAGATCAATTCCTCACGGTATAGAAGTTGGTCACGCCATTGCCAGAACACACTGCTATGCTGGTCGATTTGCTTGCCGGGATTTTTGATGATACACGCAGTCAACGCGATTTTATCTGGCGGTCGGTACATGTCGTTGAGTTTACAGCTGATCGCCACCGCGGCGCACGCAACAAAATATTTGGACGTGGTAATCTGCAGACGCATATAGAATCTATTTATATAAATGGTGGCGGCAAGAAGTGTGCGGCCATCGAGTTTGAGCTCGCTGCCCAATTTTAGAAGGAACGCATAGATCAGTTCTCGCGTCTTCAAGTCTTGCCCCAACGTCATCTGCTTGCGCGAGGGACACTTCCGTAGAAAAGCATCTTCGGAAAATAGCCACGTATTATGTATAGGTTCACTTTCGGGCCGCGGAGATGGTGTCATGAAAATGTGGAGTAAGATCACTTAAGGTAAGTGAAGATAGACGCTGATTTGGATAGTGTGAGCGAGGTCACGTGATTCACTCCCACGTGATTATTATAAGGTCTAATTGCACGGGTGTAGGCACGGATCACAAATGTTCTTTCATTCGTGAAAAGATATATTTCTCGGACAAGCACTCATGCTCCTACGTGAGACACGTGTACAAGTGAAGCCGGACGAATTTGAAACAGCTTCAAGCGCAGCGGCTGTGCCAAGTTCCCGACCGCACAATTTTCAGCGAGAGATCTCGATTTGCACTCTTGTTTTAAATGATTTCTCTTCATCTTAAAATAACATTTCTTGATGTCATTGTATGGAGAAAAATTCGATATCAATATTTCAGAGTTTTAAATCTTCCTTAATCGAAACTATCTGAAATTTTCGTCCGAATGTTTTTGCCTGTCAATTCAAAATAAAAAACCGGACGAAAAAAATCATGACAATGCAATCCCGCAATAACATTAATCCGAAGAAGGAGCATATGAATTTCTACCGCCTCATGGTTTTTTTCAAAACAGTTTCGCCAATATTGCGAACCACTTGCAACCTCACTTCGTCTTCCATTCACGAACAAGAGACGCGCTATGACGCGCCTCCGTAATATCGGTTTAAAACTGGCTCCTTCCTCTGAGAGAAGACTTAATCGGTTATGGCATCATTCCTACAGATATATAATTCTTTGAACAATCCTTGGGTGTGTTTGCGCAGGGCATGGGCTGACCTGTGATGCTATGATTCTGGAAAAAAAAATAACCTTGAATCACAAAATCCACATAACACCGAATGAGACGAAAACGGGAGAGCCAAACAAAAAGAGTGAATCGACGTAAGCCTGTTGCTCCGGATCTGTCTATATGGAAGCTTTGACTTATCATTCTGCACAGTGAATACAAGTATCACAAAAAAGAGCCCTCATTCCGAGCATTCAAGACAATCGATTGTAGGAGGCAAAACTTCGAATATTAGGTCTTGAGTCTACACTTATTTCATAAAGCAAGACAGTGAAAGGTTTTCATGCAAAGCTTTGATAAATACACCTTGTGAAAGTACTAAGTTTATGTGAATATTATTCTTCAAACGATTATGCCCAAACTTCAATTGCCTCGTAGTAGTCGACTCTTTTCTGAGTTTTATCGATGCTGTTCACAACCTGATATCTCACTTCATCCACCATTGCTGGAGTGCCACACACAATAAACGCAGCGCTGTGACTGGCTTCAGCAATGTCATTTGTGATGATCTCCTCCATTGATGGACGTCCTTCGATGAATTCAATGTGTGAAAGTTCTCTCTTCACTTGCTCGTAAATGTCCGAAACAATCTCCTTGTCCTCTTTCTTTTCGTCGCTAGAGCTGTTATCTCCACCTAAAAGAGATGCGAGCTCCTCCGTGCCCTCGACTAGATCAGGACGCGTAACATACACCGTGATTTCGGCATTAGAGTGCTTATATCTCTGGAATTCTTTGGCCATCCAGGCAAAAGATTTGATTTCTCTGATGATCCACTTCAACTTCAATTTTTGTTTCGCATCAGATGCCTTGCTCAAGTGCTCGAACTCTGAAAAAAGACCCGGGATTCCGTTTCCTCCTGCAAGGAATACTACATCACTATGATGTTTAACAGGATGAGACTCTCCATAGGGACCCTCGACACCAACCCTCATTTGCGTTGACATACCTGGCACCTTGCTCAAGTATTTCAGAAGTGATTTTGTGACACCGTTCTTGACTTTACAATAAAAAACCACGTGGGTATCCAGCTCACTATAAGTAAACGGATGAGACTGCCAGAAATGATACAGGTGCATAAAGTAAACGTAAGCGTGCCCACCAGGAATTGCTTTCCAGCGTGCAGGCCTAGGGATCTCAACCTTAATGGTATCATCGGAAAACAAAGAGATGGTGGCCTTGGGGAACCCAAAGTATAATAATTTCCCGAGTCTAACGGCTCTGTCGAAGGCCCAAGCAGCAATGGTAGCGTACATGAATTGGGTGTATCCAAGTTCATACACATGATACCACAATCCAATGACAAAAAACGCAGCTAAAATGATGTGAAACACCAAAAATGTCTCGTACCATCTTCTTCTCAAGTAAAGAAGACCCTGGAAGCAGATCACAACACCAGAGAAAGCGGCAACGATACCCCATACAACATAGGTCTCAGCTGACTCTACTGCTACCTTTCCGGTAAACTCAAATGTTCTCCAGAAGCAAACGCCGTGGGTGAAGGCCATCACAACAAGAAACCTGGCGATCCATCTGTGAAATGTAATGAACGTGGCGAATTTCCACCTGGTGACCCACATCAAGAAATTATTTCTGCCGCCAAACAAGATCAAGATCGGCAAGATGATCACACACATAATACCAGTTCTGTCAGCAACATAACGATTGAAGGCAGCCTTCTCTGTCTTAAATACGGTATCGCCCTTGACGGCATATATGCGGACGGTGTTAAGTGCAAATAAGAGCCAGAAGAAAATAAAGATAATGAGCGTCTCGAGTCTGGAGGGAATGATGAACGAGAACACTTTAAGAAATGTGTGAGTAGCCACCTTTTTCTTACGAATGAGTGCTGGGAGAGTGACGTATTTTCTCCATAAGCGAGACACCTTACCGTCGAGAGAACGACGAAGACCAGGAAAAAGAATCAAACTCCAATTTGCAATACCAGAAATTATACACACCACGCCCCAGTAGGCAAGGGCACCCGCACCAAAATATACCGAGTCATTATAGTTTCCGAGCCACATGTTGTAAGTGTTCATGGCTGCGTGGGCTTTTTCCACCGGCACGATCACTGGAGTGGTGATCTTTCCAGCAGTGTAGTTGCCCAACTTGGCCAAGGCAACTCCATCCTCAAGTAAGTACTTATATCCTGCTGTAATATTGGAGTAGGTGATGGGACTTTTATATGTGGTGGCACATTTCTCGATCCAAAACTTGGTAGCAACGGTATTGTTCCGTCCACCGTCGGCATAGCAGCCGATCATTGTAGCAATGGCACCTTTATTGGTACAGAATACAGAATAGTCATATTTTTTCGTACTGTATTTGACATTGGACACAATATAATAGCCACATGAATAAAAAGACTGGTATCCCACTCCATAATGCTTTAAACTAGCGGGTTTCTCAGCACGTCCGAGTACAAATAGCAGCGCCAAGAAAAAGAATGCAAAAATGTTCATGATGCAAGAATGACAGCTACGCGATCTGGCCAAGAAAATTAAGGACTGGCATAGGCAGCATTACAACGTATTTATACATATCACCTCATTGATTCTGATGGTGCATGAGCTGATTTTACGAGCTTGCCGCCCAAGGTAGATAGCCAATTGGCATAGAGCAATTGCTGGTAGATGTCGTAGATAACTCCCGGAATTGGTTGTCTCCCCCACGGACGGACGCCTCATGCATGTCTCCAGAGTTCCGGATGCAGGGAAATATGAATTTCACGTTTTCCTAATTACGAGGCTTCAGTCCGATGTTCGGATTTGCCCGCCCATGCCTGAAACAAAAAAAAAAAAATCATGGTATTCAAGCAGGGTTTCTTAGACTAGCAGCGTTTTATCATGTAAATCTGAACAAACAAAACTGTTATAGATCTCTAGGCCAATGACTTTTTTGTTTCGCGCGTACAGCCATCAATTCGAACTTTGGAGTCATTACTGGGCAGGAGTCAAAAAGGTTAGTGGCACGTGCCAGACTTCTCAATGCCGCGGCTATGCAAAGGCGACTTTAATCATGTGCGATCCCAAGAATAATTTGTGACGCGCCATTTCATATTGAAGTAATGTTTTATACTCTAAGACGCTTTTTGGATATAATAGTACTGCGATAATTTGTCCTCTGATAGCATTCGGTCGATTTTCATAGATTATTCAGAAAACTTCGCGATGGGGCCGGCGGGCCTCTGCGTTGAGAGCAAGGCGCAAATCACCCCAACAACCGCCCGTGCAGGCGGAGGCCGAGAGAGTTTCGGCAAAATAATCTAAGGGCCATGTCTTGAAGCACATACAGTCTGTTTTTCACGACATGTTATCTTTAAGAGGTAATGTGCTTTGTTTAATTTTACGAAAAAAAAAAAGACACTTCGTAGACTTATAGGCCAGCACAGAATTTTGTTTTTCAGGGTTCGCCTAGTGATTCGCGTAGCGCTCGCGCGCAAACTTGGGCTTGGCCAATCATTCGTAATCAAATCTTTGCGAGCTCTTGTCACTCTGCGTTCGATACTTTTACGATTCTCGCTTGAATTCGACTGCTTGAGTAATTGACGCCAAGAGAATCAGCGATCACTATCCATGCAAATAAAAAAGAAGTTTTTCTGACAGAAGGGATTAAGGCGGTGCGTTTCTTGGCAAGAAATATTCTCAACGACTCGCAATTTTTAGTGACAGGTGCGCAAAGCTGGCCAGACCTTTAGCATTGTAAGACTGAAAAATATCCAGGGGGCAACAAGAGTAGTTTTTCTTGGCACGCCGCGCATGGACCTTAGTGTGCACAACCATTTTCAGAGCCGCGTGGGGGTTCTCGCCCCATAGTAGCATGGGAGGAGAATGCTGTAGATTGCCGACCCCCAAAAGCGCTGCGATTTTTCTAAATTTTATTTGAGAGCCCTATGATATTTCCGTAATCACTAGGCTTTTGCTCATAAAAATGGTATGCGTTCTGCCGCTACCTCAAAATCAGGCCGAGGCCACATAAAGATCGGGCCATGTTTTGCAGCAACTGACCACTACTTGGTGAACCTGGGTAAATCAATTACGGTGACTTTCATAATGGAGCTTCGGTCCGAAGAAAATACTGTTATAACTTTCAATATGATTTGACTTCAGAAGTCCCTAATTTTGTCTCATAATCGGCACTGGCGGCTTTCTCATTGACTCAAGATGAGCACCAAACACGCAATAGGGCTCTATGATCGCATTTATTCCACAGTCACGTTGCTATTTTCAGTATTCTCTGCCAAAGTTTGCGTTTAAGAAGATCGAAGAATTGAACAAAGCTCACGTCTTCCTCAAGAACCATTTCTTAAATGTCATACTTCGACCAGCAGATGAAAGAGAAACAGTTTTTGTGAGAAGAAGACGGCTCAGCTTGTCTTACCAAAGCAAAATTTGGGCTTTGATGGATCATTAGTGGTGGAGTGCGAGGAGTAATTATTGCCTTGCGATTCATATCACTGCAAGAATTACCAGTTTAAATAAGTCATGTGACATAATTGTTTCAAGAGATTCTTGCTCCACCTCAAGCTCAAAACAGGGTGGACACAAGATATATCTAAGAGTCCACTTTCACTAAGTATCACTTCAGACAATGCCGGCGATCCCTTAAACTTCACTTTATTTGAAAATTATATCGCTTATAAATTATGCCCATACTTCAATGGCCTCGTAGTAATCCACTCTTTTCGCCGTCTTGTCGATGTTGCTTACTACCTGGTAACGTACCTCATCTACCATAACAGCGGTTCCACAGGCGATAAAGGCAGCACTATGGTTGGCTTCCGCGATGTCCTTCTCAACGATATCCTTGATTTCTGGACGGCCCTCGATGAATTTGATATGAGGAAATTCCCTCTCCACTTGAGCAAAAATGTTTGATGACTTTTCATCTTTCTCGTCTTTATTTTCATCACTAGAAGTCACATCTCCACTTAACAAGAGTGCGAGCTCCTCCGTGCCCTCGGCTAAATCTGGACGCGTGACATACACCGTGATTTCGGCATTAGAGTGCTGATATCTCTGGAACTCTTTGAACATCCATGCAAAGGACTTGATTTCTCTGATGATCCACTTCAACTTCAACTTCTGTTTTCCATCTGCGGCCTTGTTCAAGTGCTCGAACTCAGAGTAAAGACCTGGGATTCCGTTTCCACCAGCCACAAAGATAACATCACTGTGGTGCTTCACGGGATGCGACTCGCCATATGGACCTTCCACGCTGACTCTCATCTGAGTACTTTTGCCTGGCAAATTGCTCAAATGCTTCTGGAGAGACTTCGTGACACCGGTCTTTACCTTACAGAAAAACGTCACGTGAGTATCCAGCTCATTGTAAGTGAATGGATGTGACTGCCAGAAATGGTACAGATGCATGAAATAAACGTAGGCATGACCTCCTGGGATCGCCTTCCAGCGAGATGGTCTTGGGATTTCCACCTTGATGGTATCATCGGAGAACAAGGAGATGGTAGCCTTTGGGAATCCGAAGTATAATACTCTTCCAAGCCTAACGGCTCTATCGAATGCCCAAACTGCGATAGTGGCATATACGAACTGAGTATAACCAAGATCGTAAACGTGATACCATAAGCCAATCACGAAAAAAGCAGCCAAGATAATGTGGATCACCAAGAAGATCTCATACCATCTTCTTCTTAAGGCGAGAAGACCCTGGAAACAAATAATAACACCGGAAAAAGCAGCAACGATACCCCATACAACATAGGTCTCAGACGATTCTTCGTGAAGATCACCCTCAATATCGAAAGTTCTCCAGAAGCAAACACCGTGAATGAACGCCATGAGCACAACAAAACGAGCGATCCATCTGTGGAATGTGATGAACGTGGCGAACTTCCATCTAGTGAGCCACATTAAAAAGTTATTTCTGCCGCCAAACAATATCAAGAGGGGCAAAATTGTAACACACATAATACCAGTTCTGTCGGCAACGTATCTATTGATGGCCTCTGCTTTCAGAGAGAAAACTGTATCGTTTTTGACGGCGTGAATACCAACGGCAGCGAGAATGAACAAGAGCCAGAAGAAGAGAAAGACAATAAGCGACTCAAGGCGCGATGGAACAATACACGACAAAAACCCGAGGAAACTTTGCGTGGCGACTTTTTTCTTTTGAATGAGTGCGGGCAAAGTCACATACTTTCTCCACAACCTAGAGACTTTACCATCGATAGCGCGACGAAGGCCAGGGAAAAGAATCAATCCCCAATTGGCCAAGCCACCCAAAACACACACCAATCCCCAATAAGCAAGGGCGCCCGCACCATAATACACGGAATCATTGTAATTTCCCACGAACATCACATAAGATTCTTTCGCGGCCACGGCCAGTTCGGCAGGAATAATCACAGGGACATCAAGAGCACCGGCGGTGTAGTTACCCAAATCGGCCATTTCTACACCATCAGAAAGCAAGTACTCGTAGCCTGCCGTAATGTTATCGTATGTGATGGGACTGAGGTAGGTAGTATCGCATTGCTCGATCCAGTATTCGGTATCAACAAGATTATTTCTGCCCTGGTCGTTATAACACCCCGCCAATGTAGCGATGGCAGCCGGTTTAGTACAGAACACCGAGTAGTCGTACGCAGTTGCACTATACTGAAGGTTCAATACCACGTAGTAAGCACACGAGTAAAATGCTTCGTAGCCATCACTATAAAACAGTAGGGTGGCAGGTTTGGCGGCGAGTGCCTGAGAGATAAGTGCCAAGAGAAAAGGCGAGTGGAATCTCATAATGCAAGTTTGACAGGAAAATTGTGCTGCCAAGAAAACCAAAGACAGCTGGCAGCACTAAAGCGGCGGCGCATCTTAATATATCTCCTAAATGTGGCGGCGATGATTGGTGACGGAAAAGTTTTCGCGCACACCGAAATTACAAAACGCACTCCTTGAAGATTCGGACCAATGGCATTACTTTCAATGCTAGTAGATTCTGTAGATAAGTCCGGTAATAGTGGCTTAAAGTGCTCACCATACCGACTTTTGGGCGCGTCGTGCACATTGTTCCAAGAGATATGCAGGTACGGCCGAATCTCAGCTCCAGACGGGCCCAGTTTTTTTTGCTCGAGTAATCAAGGCGAAAGATATCTTTGCCGTTTACCCATCACTCAAAAATTTAGCTTCTCGCACTCCCACCCGTTCCTTTTTTAGATTGGAAGAAGGAAAATATTTGGTGGCTAGTCTACCGGGACTGATAGGTTGGCTCACATGGCGCTCATGCACATTGTGAGCATCATTTCCACCTCGCGGCCGGCGACTGGCTGGAGTGAAAAGTATGGCGCGAGGTTGACGCAGGGCGGCAAATTGATTTCTCGCGATGCCGTAGATTGCTCCCATCAAGCATTTATCTCCAAAGATCAAAATGCAAGCAACGCTCAAATTATAATTGAAAAATGAATATAGCGTATGATATGAGCCCGCAAAGCCGACCAAGAACAAATTTTTGTAAAAAAGTCTTCTTGTCGCGCTGATTCATCCGGACTGAAGCTTTTTGATTTTTTTGATAAAAATTTTCAAGGGCGGGCGTGTCGTGCGGGGCTACCAATGTCGCAATTTTACTCCTCGTGCTTCCGACGGATGTGAGTTATTCTGAGGCTGATGCGGACCTCGGCATGTGGGAATTCCGAGAAATTAATTAAAATCAAAATATTATATGTTAAAAGATGACAACCATCGTATTGAACTATGGTCGCTTGTAAATTCTGGGAAAAATATTCTTTCTCTTGGCTTATATTGTACTACCCGTGAAGACAGTCTGATTCATTGCCAGTTGCAGACGCCTTCGGCCTGGCCTAGTGACCTTGACAAAAATGGATTTTGAGACATAGTAATATAATTTGCAAAAAAGATAATTACTTCCGCTTTTAATATATCTGAATACATGGAAAAGGGCTCTCCATTATACTCATCATCGAGCATCATCGAGCATCATCGAGCAGAGTTGGGTTTTCTGGAAAAGGTTGTGGCTTTTTTCATGAGGTAATGCGTCTTAAATATGCTCTCAAATCTGAATACGCCCGTCTGGGCCTGGCAGACAAACACCAGCTTTTCTCGCCTTCGACACATTCCTCATTCCTGGAAGCCGTCACTTTTCGTTCTATGAGATTTCCATCCACCAAGTGAGATTATCTGTGCATAGGAAAATTCTTTTTTTGTGTCGTTGACTTGTAAGTCCAAACTTGCTTCTGATGGTTGGCCACTCGCCATCGGTATCCTAGAGTCATGCAGATTTGAGCCATTTCAATGAGCCCTTTCCGCCGAGAAAGGTCAAGCAATTGATGACAGACGCCGCGGTTTGAATTTTTATGACAAGATTTTAAGGAATTCATATTGCCTTCGTCATCACAAGGAAGACGTGCGCAAAAACGATTTCAGTCACTTCACGGGCCCCAGTGCTAAGATGATGGCGTTTCTTTTCTGAATACGGTCAATATGTTATTCTATTATTACCGGTGAATAGTCGAGGGCTCATCGTTCTACTTGTAGAACTCTTTGGCGCAACTACTGTGGAGAAGGCAGGTTTTGGAATACTAGGATAACCTTATGGAATTTAAACCTACAGCAGAGGAACTTGGGATGCCAGGCAATTCATCTGTATACAGTCGCTGGTTTTTGAAAGAGACTATGAAAGACAACAAAACAAAAATTAGGACTGGATCCCAATGAAACGCTTTTGGTCAACTTTAGCTTGTGGTACACTCACATTGGAACGCCTTCAGAGTCACGTGCATACCATAGTTGAAAGATAAAAATGGTGACTTTCCATGAGCAGTGAGACTGAAGAAATGCTTACGGAAGCTATTCTCTCGATGAGGCCCAATTTATTTCCCTATCAGAATATTATTGATCTTCATCGCGTCTCTCCAACGCGCATTTATCGGAAGGCGTGCGCGAATGCAAATCTAGAGCTTCACACCACATCAAGGATATGCGACTACACGGACTCAATTGATTTAGCGATCAGAGATATTTTTCACACTGAATTATGTATTAAATTTTAATGCAGCGTGCCATTTAGTTTACACTTCCAGGCACTCCACCTCCTCTACCGCCGGCCCCCAGGGCGTCACGTGACGGAAGCGCGAAGATGGAAAAAAAACTGGAAAATCTCAACCTCATTTTGCTTACGATATATTGATCACACAAAGACATACAAACAATGACTCAATTTATGCACTTTGTCAGACCCACGGTAGCGGCTCCTGTTTCTCCCGCCGCTACGTCGCCGGCTGACGTGCTCATCCATGACTCGGCCCTCTTTTCGATCTTGGAGATTGTCTCGAAGCAAATTCTCGAACAGAACACGAGAATCATCGGTACTTTGCTCGGCGTTAGATCCGATGATGGTAGCAAAGTCGAAATCAGGGATGCATTCATGGTCCCTTGTGAGGAGACCGGAGACTCGATTTCGATCGAGGAACACAAGCACAAAACATTATACTCGTTATACAAAAGAGCACACCCGAAGGAAAGTGTGTTGGGCTGGTTTGACTGCGCAAGCAAAATCGACGGATCCACCGGTTTGATTCACGACTTTTTCTCCAAAGGTGCCGACAGAGCGTACCCATTCCCAGCGATCTACTTGAACGTGAAATACTTGAACAACGGGGAGATCGAGTTTCCTTCTTTGACTACTTATATTGGCGCTGCTGTCGGCAAACCAGGCTCTGTGCAAAAGATCGGCTGGAAAACCGTGACTACCAACACCCTGTACATTTTCTCGCCAATTCCACACACTGTAGGTTCCAACACGATTACCGAACGGTTGGCTTTGGGTACAATCAGCCAGACGGCAACTGCGAAAGAAAACACCGTTGAGTTTGCCGAACAACAATTGCTGGGTGTGTCACGTGAAATCGGTGTCGTACAGGCCAACATTGACGCGATGTTGCGGGCCATCGACAGTGCTCAGAACACCGATGCCGATATCGACATGTTGCGCACATTGAGCAACAATCTACTTAATACGCCGTCGATTATCTCTGACTTGGATGCATTGAAGCACCACTTCCAAGCACACAACCAGGATATCATTATGATTGAATACTTGACCAGAGCGGTCAAGGAACAGATCGAATTGAGCGTGAGATTGTCGGCGGAAGCGGAGAAGAAGAGTTTTTAAGCATTTGAGATAGAAACAGAAAGATTTTGTTTGCAAGGAAGTAATTTTGGAGGATTTTGTGGGAGTCATCACTGTTCGGTCTTGTGAAGGAGATCATATGATTGGTTCCTTGGGACTAGCTATGCGGTCATAGGATAATAGAGTGGCGTACTATTTGTAATCTCGAGTCATGTATTCGTTTACTTCACTTCAAGAAAGAGTGAAAACTCTTCAAGTAATTCGTCCTGCTTTATGGACGGTCGTTGTGAGATTTACTTTCCAAGATTGTGAGTGTTGTATGTCTGACACAATTAAAATGCAATCAGGGCAACAGCTAGATTTAGATTTTTGAGCTATTTTAAAGAAGCAGTCGATTCAATTTTCGTCCAATTATCTATATAATGATGAAGGTTTCTTTCAAGACCATGACATTGTTTTCCTCCATGCCCTAAATTATTCCAAGTGTCTCCCTCCTTCGTCCCTAAGCCCCATGGAGAAACTTTATAACGATCACCAGCTCAAAACCGATCGAGTAAGCTGAATCATTCTACAGCAGGATAAATCCGTAGTCAATGATAAATGTCTAAGCACACAAATATACGTCTTCAGTACATTCGATACCCACAAACATTCATGAACCACTCACTTCTAGATCGTTGAAATTTCACTAACCATTTGGGAGCAGGGATCCGACTCGAACATTCAATCTTGAATGGCCTATTCAATTCCCGATCTAATAATTACATTGCTTCACCGACGACTCCGATGAGAATCGCTTCGTTTATGATGCTTACTAGATCTGTGTGAGCATTCCGAAATTGATTTCTAACGGTGAAGACTTGTCGACATTTGCTTTCAATTTCAAGAGCCGACTTCATTGTATCACACGTAATTACGATGACTTTGTGACTTAATATTATAAAACATCAGCATGAAAAGCTATCAGACTGCAAAAAATTGCAAAATAATCAGAAAAATCGGCTCTTCGGGTTCATCACATCAGAATCTTCCGTACCCGGACGGATCCATCAGTTTATCCGCTTTCCGGTTCTTTCAATGCCTTGTAACGTTTCAATATCGGGTTCGGATGAAAAAAAAGCTTCCGGTCAACTCCGCCGCATCCCCTCATCTCCGGTTCCCCGCACTTATAGTCGAAAATGGGAAGAATAACACATGTGCAAAGATGCCCTGGACCGATTATGCCGCTGAGCGCGCGTGCATTTTGAGTTGCACCTACTTTTTCAAGAACGGACTTCACAAGTGACCCGAAGTTGCTGGTGAGATCACCCCACTGGCATACACATCATCGGCCGGATAGGTGTTGATTTCGTGAAAAATGAACCCGGCCTCGGTAAAAGCGGGGTTTTCCCTGCTTTCCGGGTCTTCGGAGTTCTCAATGCTATCCGAAGTACTTGCCGCTGTAGATCAAATCCTCTCTTCTTTCCGGTTTGATGATCACTCATAGATTTGCACATCAGCCCCTGAAATTCATCGTCCGCTCCAGAACATCATTTCCAAATTGTTCGATCGAATACGTTGGCTATCAATTGATCAGGGGTTCAAGTACAAATAATCCCATGTGCGCATTTGCCAAGACTCTGACCTATCAACATATCTTGGAAACTCAAACATACTCTTCAATCAAATCAAATCTATCACTTGTCTTCACTACTACCCATCTCAAGCCGTACGCTACTCATCGTACTGCCAACAAATACAAATTAATCGCGAATTCTTGACTACTCTCAAAATTACAGGCACTTTAACAGAAATGCAAACCGCACGGACAGATATGAACATCAAGCCACAGAACAAACACCTCAATCTTGCCATGGAAATACCCAGATCATTTACTCTTGAACAGACAATAGACATGTTGGAGAGGCGCCAAGAAGCAGCAGTGCTCCGCCATTTGCGCGAATTGAATGCCGCGAACACGCCGTGGGTCTATGGCGTCGATGCGGCACAGGCAATAGCAGAACCCCGCCGTCCGCGCATCAGACATCCATGTCTTGCGGGTGAGTTTCACTCTCTTTCCCCGGCGCAAATTGCACAAGTTATGGCTGAGGAGCAACGCGTTCTTGAGTCGAGGATACAGCGCCTGATTGTGCGCAGACGCTCATTGCAAACGTGATTAAGAGCGTGACTTTAGGCGAGACTTTGATGGCGGCTTTTTTTTTCGCGAGATTACCAAAAGCGCATGTTATTCTTTCTTGACTTTTTCAATGATTTACAATTTCGGGCGACGACGCAATTTTTCTTATAGACTGGTGGTTTACACTAAATACAGATATCTTTTTCTTTGGTTTCCTTTCCATGCTTTCTTTCCTAAATAGACAAGTTCATATATCGCACAAAAATAACCCATTTATCCAGATCTTCTGGACCGTAAAACGTCATGAAGTTTCTTTTTTTTTTGACATGGACAGGAGCGGGGGCGAGAACAGGCATGGCGGGAAAAAAAAAGACACCCGCGAGCCGGGAGCCATGGTACTTTTTCAAATTTAGTTCTGTTGGCTTCGTTCACAAGCTGATCAATACTACTATGTGATGTCTTTTATTCGAGCAACGCTATTAATAATTTCCCTGATTTTTAATGACTTGTGTGGAACATCTGAGAAGCGTACCCTCATGATTCCAAGGAAGCATTGTTTGGCGCGGTCCAGATGGCGGATGCTGCGCCGTCCTTTTGCACCCATTCCTGCTACGCTTGTGATCAAATCACTCCAAAAGATCAACCACTTCATTTTTTTTCTACCACTTTCAATACTCCTCTCTCAACCTTAGGTAATTATTTCTTAATTAAAATACTTTCATGATTTTTGTCCTTCCAATTCTTGGCGTCGTGGGCGCTGCAATTATCACTGAAAAATACGATTCGTTTAGGCCTTTAAACACCCCGGAGGCTTTGGCTCTTGAGGAGCCACTCCCATTTCCAGACTGGCTCTCCGAATTCACTGGGCTCACTGAATGGCCAGGAATGGATCCACCCTATATTCCGTTGGATTACATTGATTTTTCCAGGATTCCTGCTGGTCTGGATGCTTGGATCCACACTCAAGGTCAATGTAACGCCGCTTTCAATACCCCCGAAGTATGTTCTTTTGACTGTTGGGCATGTTGGTTGCCTGAGGACGTACGCACATGTCCAAAATTGAGCCAGACTTTCGATGACGGACCTTCTCCTTTTACTTTGGACTTGATTGAGAAAGTCGAGATTCCTCTTACTTTCTTTACGATTGGGGTCAATGTTGTACGCTTCCCACAGATCTATAGAGCTACTGCAGATAAAGGACACGTTATGGGATCCCACACTTGGTCACACAAGTTTCTTCCCTCACTATCAAATGAGCAGATTATTGCTGAGCTTCAGTGGTCAGTTTGGGCAATGAACGCTACTTATGGACACATTCCCAAGTGGTTCAGGCCCCCATATGGTGGCATTGACAACAGAGTGAGAGCGATTTTGCGTCACTTCGGTATGCAGGCGGTGCTCTGGGATTTTGACTCGCTTGACTGGGCATTGGCATCAAACCAGGGTCAGGAGACCGAAGAGCAGCTCCATCAGCGCGTCCGGGACTTCTCACAAGCGCATGGAAATACTGGCTTACTTTTGGAGCATGATAGCTTCGAGCGTACTGTGCAAATTGGAATGGGCTTATATGACGTTATCGGCAGCGACCAATTGACAGTCTCCCAGTGTGTTGAAGGCGACGACTATATCCTGACATTTGAAGTAGGCCCAAATGCGGTGCCAAATGGTAGAAGAGGCAAAAAGCTTTATCTCATGAAGAACTCGAGAAACTGAGGCTTAAAGGGCATTTAAAAGCTGCCAGAATCCCAATGTATACTGAATAGCTCAACCCGTAAAAAAATAATTAGATCTCATGTCAATGAAAACTTACCTTGCTACCCTTATTATAAGTAGGCCTTTTGCAATTTCAAGCCACACAGATGTCATGACTGTACATTCATGCGAAATAGTCATCGATTGCGCGCAGATCGAAATGTCTCATTTCTCCTGAAAAAGATCACCAGCCATGCCAGAAATGAAACATTCCAGCCATAAACTTCGAAGCATTGGAATGAAAATCACGCCTTTGCTTGAATTACAAAAGGGAAGGCATACTTAAAAAAAAAATTACGGATGACTCTCCAGGGCTTCGTCGCGCGGGCTTGGTATAGTACTTATCTGCTTAGTGAAATCCGTGATCTTCATAACGATTATTTTCACTCATAAGGTTTGAAATCAAGGACTTAGAAAATGTTCTACTTTCATTTATCGAAGTCTCGGAACTTTCATTTATATGATTTGCGGCAAAGGCAACAACAGCACAATTCTGCACATGTCGCAAAAATGTCGCCGCGACCACGCGACTTGCCGCGTCTCTCCACACTCAAGAATGCTAACTCCCGCCAACATCTTTTTCTCCTCACGGATCGGCTCCTTCGACCACTCTCCCTTTGGTTCAACACCATGCTGTGTCTTCGATTTTATCAACTCATCGAATATAAAATGTTTTCCCTCTTTCCCACTGCATATATCCCCTCGGAGGGACCTTTTTCCACCTATCTCGGTACCACACGCGCGGGTCCTACGCGAATCGCATTTCTGATGCAAACAAAGCGTCAATAGCTCTCCGTTCTTCGGTGACTCACGAGGTTACCAATGGCCCGTTTTTACATCTTGATTCTAATTGAAATCCGTACACCTAATGCCTAATTGAAGATGATTCTGCGTTGGGGATGGCCTTTCTGAAGCCGTTATACCCGCGTCACTGGCGCTTTGCTTGCAAATCTGCCCGTCCGCGGGGGCATTGACTCTTCCTCATGGAAATAAGCATTTTTAGCCTTCTGAAGCCATATGGAATTGTCCAGCGCAGATCAGAATCCTCTTACTAGAGTCAAGATTGTGCACACGAAAAGAACTTGTTTCTTACTTGAGGGCACTATTTTGATTCCGGCGCGTGAGAGAACATTGAAAGATGCTTGTGACCATGAGATTGCGCGATGTTCATATTGAAAAACGCTCTCGATTTCCAATTGATAACTTTCTTTCGCCGGCACGCCTGGCTTTCATAGGGCCTTCCATTAAACTGGCGCAGATTTTGACTTTGTGCTGGTTGAGAGAAAGTGTGTGCCATTGTCTCTTCAATGTGCGTCGAGCTGCTTTTGCTTTCTGAAGCTTTCGTTTGCTTGCAAAATTGATTTCCTTCATTATGTTGGGATCTCGAAAGCTGATATGTAGGCGGGCCATACTCTGGGTTTAGTGGCTTTACAAAAGAATGTGTGTGCATGTGACGCGTGCCGATAAGTGTGCTTCTCGCCTTTTCTGCAGGCTATACTTCTTTTTGTATAGACCAAAGCTCCTTTAATGCAGTTTGTTGGAGAATATGGCGATTTCAGAGAAGCTGCGGGAAAGCGATTTCGTTTGCTGATGTATTCGGTTGATGCGAGGCACAGATAGGGAGACTTCGTGGAGTCTTTTCGTCTCTTTTGGTATGTTTAAACGGACATTCTATCAATTCACTCAAGCGATCTTTACTAACTAGTGATCCACCTAATTCCGATTGAATGGGAGATCTTACCCGATGACACGTGATCAATTCTATTAACTATATCTAGGTTTCCGACAACGGCAATTCCAACGCCACAATAATCGATTTCTCATTACACTATCACGCATTTGGCACACCCTGTCTTGTCCTCTTTCAGAGTATCGCGCTTGCTCTGTGCGTCCCTCGACGCTGGTGCGGGTTTCTCGGAATCAGCTTTCACTGTCTCAGCTTCTTTCTTTACATCAGTCGATTTTTCAGATGACTTATTAGCAGGAGGGGCCTCGCTCTTGGTTGCTGTTTTGGGAGGGCTCGACTTGAAAAACTTGATCGCACTCAGCGCAAATGACTCACCCTGTGTTTTAGCAATTCTCTTCTCCAACGCAGAGACTTGTCTCGATCCGTCCGACCCAGCAAACGTGGCTGCACCGTAGGGTGTTCCCGCGTGTATTTCTTCCATGTTAGACAAGTCCGCAAATGCAGCTCCGTATCCCAAGGGAATATATATCATTCCGTGATGTGCCACGTACAGAATGAAGTTTCTCAATGTGGTTTCTTGGCCTCCCGCTTGGCTCGACACGGACGTGAAAAAAGTTACCGGTTTGCCGTGTAAAGCGCCTTTAGCCCATAATCCACCGGTTTGGCCTAAAAACTCGGACAATTGGGCTGGAATCGTACCAAAACGGGTAGGGTAGCCAAAAACGAAGGCATCATACTCCACCAAAGTGTCCAATGTAACAATGGGGTAGCTTGCCTTTGGTGGGGCATGCATCTTGTCCAACACCTCCTGGGTGAGCGTTTCTGGGACCTGGAAGATGTCAACTTGTGTAGCCTTGCCCGATTTGGCAATTCCTGTCTTAATGGACTCAGCCAATGTAACGATATGGCCGTACGTGGAGTAGTAGATGATAGCGACCTTCATTATGTAGTGTATTGTAAAGAAAAATATGAATTGAACTTTAATGGCAATCGACTGCTTTCAAAAACCAGAGATATATGGCCTCTTACAGATCGGGTGTTTGCTTTGAAAATTGATCAAAAAATCCCGATGCGTCAGCAAAATTATTGAGATTTAAAGATTGCAGGTAGTGCGTCGTATCGCCATCTCCACTTGCTGACGCGGCAGGCGGGGCATTATTTATCAGATTTTACTAAGAGCTCCGTGCAGGCAACGCGTCTGTAATGACAAAATCCTGCACATCATTAGCAAGTCCTTAGTAAATCTTACTAACATTGCTTGCGCGAAGCAATGCAGCCACGGGAATCCCCGGGTTTCCCACCGAAAAAAGCGTAACTGTGCGAATTTCTCGAAAGCCATTGTGCAGCACTATGCATCGTTCCAAAGGATATAAGGCGTGCGATCCGCAAGCGTGATTAGCCAAAAAAATCCATTAAATTACAAACCATCACTACATCTCACAATGGCACCAAAAGTTGCAATTATCATTTACTCCTTGTACCAACACATCACCACCATGGCTGAGTCCGTGAAAAAGGGTGTCGAGGCCGCCGGCGGACAAGTAGACATTTTCCAGATCCCAGAAACCTTATCTGAGGAGGTTTTGAAGAAGATGCACGCGCCTGCCAAGCCAGACTACCCAATTGCCACCTTGGACACATTGACCTCCTACGATGCTTTCTTGTTCGGCGTGCCTACCAGATACGGTACCTACCCCGCTCAGTGGAAGGCATTCTGGGACACTACCGGTGGATTGTGGGCCTCCGGTGCCTTACACGGTAAGCCTGCTGGCTTTTTCGTTTCCACTGGTACTTGTGGCGGTGGTCAGGAAACCACCGTCGTCAACTCTTTGTCAGTTCTCGTGCACCACGGTATGATCTACATTCCATTGGGATACGCCAAGGCTTTCGGCCAGCTTTCGAACATGGAGGAGATTCACGGAGGCTCGCCATACGGCGCTGGATGCTTTGCTGGTGCAGATGGCTCCAGAAAACCTTCTGCTTTGGAATTGCAGGTTGCTGAAATCCAGGGTTCCAGCTTCTACGAGACCGTGAAGAAGTTTTAATTGAGAGAAGAGATTTGTGATTAATGGGTCTTGGAACTGCATATACTTAGAATTTATAATAGAATTTTTTGAAGAATAAATGCCATGTTATCTTTGTAATTGAAATCGAGAAATACTTTGATGATCGATTCCACAAATTAAGAAAAAAAAAATACAATCTATTGAGTGCGGTTTTGCAGCACGGGAGCACCCGTCACTGTACAGAGACAACTAGGGCACTTGTAAAAGTTACATGGGATCTTGAAAAAAAAAGGGTGGTCCACTTTTTCGAAATCCCTCGTGACCTTTTAATTATTGTCTGCGATGTGAGATTAGTCGACTGTTGGAAAATCTGAATAATGCAAGTTTATGCCCTGACAAAGTGCAACAGTCCTTAAAGGCATTTGATCCACCGCCACCTCCTCTTCCTTCAATAACGTCTTTTGCATCAATTAAACATTTGGGTGCAGGTCGAGAATTACAGTTTTGTGCTTTGTACGAGATGGTGACTTAAAGCGGTTCTATTTTTTCCTCTCGATAAGTCTTTGTAATTCTAAAGTCTATAAACAAAATGTCCGTCCCGACTATGGCGAGATTCGTCTCACATTCCATTCCTCGTCTTCAATTTTTTCTCTAGTAAAGGTCAATCTATCATGCAAGCGGCTGACTCCTCCCTGCCAAAATTCGATTTCCAAGGGCACGATTCTCATTCCGCCCCAGAATTCAGGACATGGAATCTCGTCATCAGCTACGCCCTCGAACTGTGTTTCATACTTTTTGTAAAGGGCGTCCAACTCGTCACGTGATTCTATCGTTTGACTCTGGGGCGACGCCCAAGCACCAATCTTCAGTCCTCTGGGTCTTGTTTTGAAATACCGCTCGGACGTCTCTCTGCTAACTTTCTCCATGACGCCTTCAACGCGCACCTGTCGCTGAATGTGGCTCCAGAAGAATGTAAGCGATGCGTATTTGTTGCTGTTATAGTCCTGGGACTTCTTACTTGATCCCCAATTCAGATATACGATAAAGCCATGGGAGTCAAGTTCTTTCAAGAGTACTACGCGTGAAGAAACACGGCCCTCGGGCATGCGAGCGGTCGAGAAAACTACGCTTTCGGGAATTATCGACAGATTTTCAGGCAACATTTCCTGAGCATCATGGAACCATTTGTTGAATTGAGTAAGCGGGTTCAGTGCCAAATCAGCCTCGTTCAAGTGACCCTTCTCGTACTGGTATGTTGGCGGCGCGAAAATCAAAGGTTTCTCCTCTGCCATTGCGATTCTATTTTGATATAATTGACGCTTACCAGCTGGGCTTGAAACAGATTTGTAAAGAGGGAAGATTTGTCTAATTGGGGTCCGGGAAATATGCGGAAGTTTGAGAATTGCCGATCTGAACATTTATCTTGCATTGCTTTTGGCGTGGCCGCCCAAATATAAAGGCGCGAGATCTGGCCTCGCGGCTTTCGATATGGGGTGATTTTCACCGTCGACTTTTTGGCACAAAAAAATGAAAACCTTTTTCAAGTTCAAAAAATCTTTTTTCATATGATGCTTCAAGACATATTTTCTGGAAGACCTTTTACCTAGAAGCGAATAATCCAGCAAAGTTAATTGGGGTGTTTATGATTCACACCCGTACACCAGAGGCGGCCCTGAAATCGCGCCACTTCTCGAATAGCCGCTAATCGGAATTCAGAAGGCTTCCTTTTGCATTAATGAGATAGACTCCGTTTTGCATCAATGAGATGATAAAATTCCACCAAAATATGAGGTTGGTCTCCTGAAAACAGAATGGCTTTCTAGTTGAACTCCACTTCAAAACTTTTCTTTGAAGTATGAAATTCTTCTAGCGCCTCACTTGCACGTGTGAAAAACGTCAGATCTAAACGCCAAAATGTCTGCGGACAGCGATTACAGATCGTATTGTACACTTCGTGACTTCACAGCTCTTCGCCTTTTCTGAATGAGCTAAATACTATGGTTTTTATCGGATTATTCTGACGAGTTCCCTCACAGCTTATATACAAGCGAGAGCTGGGGTAATGACGGATGAAAGTAAGGTTGATCGAATGACGTCAAACGTGTACCTGGTGACGCAAATACCCGCGTGTCGGTCCACTCCGATCTTATCGCGTTTATTCTTAGATTTTTGAGGTAAATTTTTCTACAGTCAGGCAGTGGAAATCAGCCCCAGTCACACTATCTATGTGTAGATTTCTTGTCGTGAGCACTGGCCTTATTTTGAAGATACGCACTCACGAAAGTATATTCCCACATAAACACATTCAACTAATCACTAAAAAAATCACTTTGTGCCGATTGCAAAAACTCAATAAACAAACCATCTGCGTCAATAGTACGCCGCCATGAAAAATCCTCGTGGAAAAGGTACAAGAGGAGAAGTCTTTCATTTCCGGTACTCAGCAAAGTCATGATACACAATTGTTACCTCTCTCCCCTGTGCGCACTCCAGTTTATACCTCACCGTTTGGTCGGGGCATAATTCGAACGTTTTGTCGCCATACAATTTCAAGTACCGCATACCGTTCGCGTCTAACTCGTCGCTTGCCGTGAATTCTCCTTTAGGTTTCTCACTGGTCACGAGCTTACCCTCTTGGTCGACTGCAAGATGCTTTTGCGACATGAACAGCAAGAAAACCTCCTCATCAACGTAATTGAATACAGATGTTCTATCCCCAACAACGATTACATCATCCACGATCGAAAGAAATTTAGATGGCTCGTAAGTTTGGGGACTGGAGAGGTAAAAGTACCCGAATCCCACGTCTTGCCGTTCATAGCATAGTGAAATTCTGGTGACGATCGCGAGAGCTGTTATGAATGAAACCAATGAAATCATCTTTCGAGCCCTAAGACAATTTATTAAATAACTTGAACTCAAATGATGAAGATACGTCTCAAAAAAACTTTCTGTGGACAGAAAGTTGAGTATAAATATTGAATTGTATCCTATCTCTTTTTTGGGCCTCGAATTGCACTCAATTTCACCTCCGCTTTTCTTGGCATATGTGCCCGGACTTGTCTACCTGATGACGTATCAGAGACGGGACAAAGTCGGGCAAGAAATTCAATGACTAGTTGCACAGAAACTAATACATGCCTGGTTTCTAGAAAGTGAAGAACAAGATCTTTCATCTGTTTTTTACTAGGAAATTTTTCACGGAAGTAAGTGCTTCTTCTCGAAAGCATAATTTGGGCATCATCTATTTCATCATTTGATAGTTGTGTGCGGAGCTCTCTATCGAATCGTATCATGGGCCCATGCTGCATTATTTTAAAAGAAACTCATTCGAAAGCTTAGATAGAACGTTCCTCAGCTAGATTTATGAAAGTTCTAGAATCTTCCTCACAGTAAAGGATCTCGATTACAATGAAACTGCATTCAAACTCAAGGCTCGTTAGTGAAATCTCGTCGGTCAGGATACCTTTCAAAGCACAACTTCGTGATCACACCGGCATAAATTTCGGCATGACGTATAGCTCTACCTTCTCGATCGCTTCATCTTTGTTTCATATTCAATGACTTATATCTTTTATAGACATTTCGATAAAGATTTCACCGTATTGTATTTTCTTACCTTGCAAAATAAATTCCACTTATCTGCAACTTGTCTTCTGAGCACTTTTCTTATTTCCTTTTTGATGAAAGGCTTGAATCATCTTCGGCCTTTGAGAGCCTCAAAGGTCAATTTTACATGCAGCATGATTTCACATAGGCTTTGATGACCACTTCTAAACTTCCTGCAGAACTGATATTCTGTACCATTTTTCGAATTCACGGCCCACATTGTCTGGAGCCCGTCTACTGGAATCAAGCGAAATGAAGAGCCTGGCCGATTTTCTAATACCACGACACCGTCTTCGCCGACAGTCAAATATTTTCTCAAAGCCGGGACTTTCAAAACTCCATTGGCCTCAATATATTCGAATATTTGTGGCACGGAAACCACCGAAAGATTGCCCTCTTTCACACCCAAAATCTCATGACCCAGTATCATTCCCACGTTAGATACGTGAACGATCCCGCGCAAAGTGGCCTGAGCAATCGCGATTAAAAAGAAATATGTCAGGCGATACATGGATGACTAGATATCGCGGCCAAGAGCTGGATATCGTGATCCTTTCTGCCTTTTATAGAAAATTCGCCTGTGGAACTTTTAAATGTGAGCGTCGATTTATGAATGTCATGATTCTATATCACCATGCCCTCATGAAATCTGTGATAATGGCCTAATGCGCAGACAATCCAGAAACTTGTCCCGAGCCCTTTGTGAATAACCACAATCTTATCGTCCAGATACCTTTCAATGCAGTTACAAGAAGAAACTACAATTTTCTCGAATATTAAAGGTCATCTTCTCAAAGGCACTTGTGAATGCTCGGCTCCAATTCCCAATATTGGCTGATGTCCTGCAACCACAGCAGTCTTGACGCACGACTTTTGTCTGCCGAATTCAATAGCGGGAGAAATATTGCTAATGAGAAGCGAATCTGACTATTTGGTGGTGTAGAACGAGCGAAACAGCGCGTATGGACGTGTCCTTTACGGTAGAACGACAGGGCTTGCTCTCGATCGAATTCCGTTGAAATTGTTTCTTGTTAATCAAAAAAGCCTGAATTTATTTTTATGTGTACTTATTATTAATCTCAAAAGCATATCCGCTTTAAATGATTAGGTTACTCAACCAACTTTAGATCAATGGGAATTCGTTATATATGATCAGCACAGGTCTGGCACCCTTACAGTTCGGCTCTTGTGAAATTCTTTGACTCTTACACACGTAAAACTTTGAGCTTCCTTTATATGACAACAACATTTCTCCCTTACCCGCTGTTCCAACCGTGAATCCTATAACTGGTTGCTTGCCTGCGAAGAAATTCCCATAATCGTCAATCCCGATGAACTGCAGCGGACCTATCAGCAAACATTTTGTAAGAGGATCATACTTGAAAACCGTTTTCCAGTTGCTGGAAAAAGAGTGTGCCTCTGTTCACTTTAACCGCTTTGGAGATTGTGCCATTACGTTCTAGAACATTCATTGTTGCGTACTGATCGGTGTCCAAGCCGCACGTAATTATGGCAAAGAAAAGTATTATTGTAAGAAGACGAGTCATTGTGAATTGATAAACAAATCATTGATCCCCTCCGGAAATTCTTCTCAATTTATCACCATTTACAAAGACGGGGTCTCGGGAAGTAAAGCAATCCGGTTGGTATTGAAAGTTTCTTTTGGAATAATAGAGCCCAGCGAGTTGCGAACAACATCACGTTGCTTTTACAGTGCAGAATTTCTCTTGTTTCTACCGATCACAATCCTTTGCAGTAAAGTCGATTGCGTACCATCCAGTCTCACACAAAGCATAATGTGGTGTTATTTTCTCTTGTGTTAATCGGGCACATGGGTCTAGCATTTGGTTCGTTTCAAGATTAAGCATTCCAAGGCCAAATAATTGGGTTCAATTAGAATAGGTGGCATAATGATACCGAGATCATTCAATGAATTGAGCGGAGGCTTGGTGTATCCTCGTGCTGTTTCGAAGCTTTTCTATTGTTTCTTCACGCATGATCACTTTCAGAGCAATTCATGTTCTAAAACACTGCTGAGCTCTAGAATGTGCATGGAACTTTGCTCTACTGGGTCATGTCGGTGTAAATGGTACCGTGATGGTTTTAAAAGACAAAAGACAATTTGGCCTTTTGAACCTATTCCCTGCCATTCTCTCCTCGGCAAGAAAAGCCGACAATTCTGTTCCCTGTTCCGACAGACTGGGTCTAGACTCTTATTCTTGAACTGTACATACATCATCCCCGGCTCAGCCTCATTTCACCTAGCTTTAGAAATCTACACAGCCTTGCAGAGCAATGCCTCAGAACCCCTACCAGAGTCAGCCATGCTGAACATGAATAGCAACTGATCTGGTCCAATTTTTGCCGAATTTTGACATCCTTCTAGTTTTGATTTCTATTTTTGGAGCCAATTAAATGAGTGGAAATGAGTAACGAAAAGACATGGCGTGGGAATTAAAAATCGCTCACTTGATTCATTGGAAATTGCCTTAAACCTTTCGTTCTTCAGTGCCGACCATAAAACACCTAAAGAAGATTTCGTGAGTTCTCTAATATTACGCTTTCATTTCTAAAGGAACAGGTTTTCGAATCAAATTCTAGAACCAATCAGTCTGACTCATTGTCGGAAACAGAGAACCCGAAACTGAAAGCTGGTGCCTCTGTCAACTTTTGCCAAGTTTCACTGACCCCGTTTGTCTTCTGCTGTTCCGCCTTTTCTATTCTATGCAAAGTCGACATCCCCTTTCTTAATTGTTCTTGTCTTCCTTCAATTAGTAAAAGAAGTCTGAAAAGCTGGAAGACTGGGAGTGGCGGGAGTTGGGTCTCCAAGATCTCACCGCAATCCTCATTCTTGAGAAAATCCTGAATATTTCCTTCATCAAATGCAGTACAGTACGTTTTGAGAGCATCAATGTCTCTTGCTATTTCTTCTTTCTCTGAACTCTCAAGGATATCTTGGTCAAGCAAACCTTGCAGCTTTTCTAAAACAGACATACACTTCTGCCTCACTTCAAGAGGGCGAAATCCCGATACCTGATTCGTCTTATTTTTCAAGAAATTGAGCGCGTTGCCTAATTTTACCTGCGGCACAAAATTTTGCGTCAACGCAATACTCTCGTCCAAATTGATCACAGTATGCCACCAACCGCTAGGCACGTACATGCATTCTCCCGGAAATGTGATGCCGATCTGAGCTTCGGACGAATTCACCGAGTCGTTGAAAAATCCCGAGAGCACCCATTCTGCAATACCAACTGGACACGTGACTTCACTTTCGTCTTCGTCGGTGGAAACGCCCGGCGGACAGATGCCGGGCGGGAACATTACCCAAATCTTTCGCCCGGTAACAGCAGTGTTCCATGCGGAAGTGTAATTCGGGTCCTTATGAAACGTGGATCCTGATCTCTGTGAGCCAATAATAAGCCACGCGTGATCAGGCCTACACTCGGCAAAACTGGTAAAGTAATCGTTTTGGAAGACTTTTGGTACTGTATACTCTTTTCGTAAGGTTTTCATGGCGATACTATTGCAATCAAACAAGTAAAGAGGGCTCTCGTCGCAGTTGGATGTCAAGTATTGTGCGTATAGCGAAAGCGGCCACTTCACAGCCTCCTGACGGAATTTCACATCGGAGAACCGATGAAGCAACTCCTGCACCGTCCAACGAGGCCAGCGATTTTTGTCAGGATTCGTGAGAATGAATGGTTTGTTGTGCCAGTGATCTTCAAATTGATCCGGCGATAAGTAGGATTCCGGAATGCGAGGAATTCGCCCGGTGGGGTACAGGAGCATCTCACTGGTACTCAAGGCATCTTGATGATATGTTTCTTCCTCCTTGATCATTTTTGCGAAAAGTTCATCGTAGTTGATTTGTGAGCACTGAAAAGGGCGAAAGAGAAGATCGGAGCAGAGTAAATTGCCCGGGATTTGGAGGTTTGCCTGATATTTTTGGTCGATTTTCAATACACTCAGTCTCCAAGAGCCTCTCCAGATTAGGTCAGGTAGTTCATGTCCACTTTTCTCCGCTCTCTGGGCTTTGGCTGTGTAGTGTCTCTTCCAAAGATCTTCGTCGTACAAGTATGCGTACATTACTCGGGACGTATGAGATAAGTTTTTCAACGACGCAGAATCTTCAACAAACCCTAGCATCTCCATTAAAAATTCTTCTGGAAATTGAGCAAAATCTCCCATCTGGGCGTCTCTCGTTGGACCCGCCAATTTCTCATCGAAGAACAGGTTACCCAGAGGGCGCACATTAAGCGGATGTTTCAGCGCCGTCAGTTGCGTGGAAATGGTCCTGTTGACGTCATGATACGTCTTTTGTTTTTTCTGGACTGGCATTGTTTTCGAATTTACGAAACTTGTGGATCTATAATTCTTCGACTCTAAATCGAGGTTCCGATTTCCATCAGGCGATGCGTCCTGCAGATCAAACGGTGATGAGGTGAGGCATCGCCGATAGCCCGATCTCGAACTGCACTTCGAAATTTAGTCATGCACCTTCATTCTCGAACATTTAAAAAACATTCATTGAATCGATTTTAGTATTTCAACCTATCAAGGAGATAATCCCAGAGATTTTGTAGATATTTTCGGCAATGTTAAACCGCCGCTAGTACATATTTAGATTTCGCAGCCGGCAATCCACTAAATTTCGACTGAACTTATAATCACCTTGAGTAAAAGACAAAGGTCATTACGAAAGATTCTGATCGAGATAATTTGATTTTCTCGTTTCTAAAAACTCTCAAAGGAACAATTCTTTAGAGGAGGAGAACTGTAAGCTTCATAAGCGGACGTCTCGAATAATACGAGTGTGAGAATGATTTCATTAGATTTCTTAAGGAATTATTCCCGTAATACAACAATTTATCAATTGGGTCTTCCCTGAGCGAAATTCTCAATTTCTAGTATTCTATATACAAATTATTGCTTCTTCACCTGCTCCTTGTCAAACATCAACGGCTCCTCCCGCCTTGGAATCCATTCCTTCTGCTCCATGCGCCATTCTTTCTGAGTATAATGTTTTCCAGGGTAAATGATACGCTGGTCCACGGCATCCAAGTCCTGATCAAACTTCTTTGGCTCGCCGAAAAGTTCCCGCTTTTTCTGCTTCAACATCGCCCTAATCTCGCCGAAACAGTGCATACACATGAAATGGGACCGCTTGACGCGTCCGCACGCAGCGCATCGGCGCAAATTGTGCAAAGGCTGAATCTGCTTATCGCCGGGAGAGTACAACTTTTCTCTGGTACGCTTGTACGAAGGCTTCTTCTTGGGAGCAGCTTTCAAGATCGCACCATTATCGAAAAGAAAAGGAGGCGCTTTTCTCTCCAAGAGCTCCCGAAGCTTTTCTAATCTAGGATCAATATTTACCGCAGGACCGTTTGTCCACTGCCTAGGCAACATGTCCGCTAGTTTCGGAAGCGCTGGCATGCGAGGCAACGCTAGCGATATGCTGCCGGCCATGGCCATATGAGCCAGATATGATGTCGTGTATGAGGGCAAGAGTCCCCATCTCAAAGCCAAAGACATGGTTATGATGTGTCAATAAATAGATCCGGACGTGTTGAGTAGTGTATTCGAGGTTTTTTCACGCGCTGGCTCGCTGCCAATGGCTCGGTGCACGGGTGTAAGTCCGGTCCCAAACTTGGATCAGAAGAAAGACCATTCTTGTTTGTATCGAAATAATTATTTTTGAAAGTTAATAGCTAAAAAAAAATGGGGAAAAATATAGTACTTCTCGGAAAAAGACAGGGATTTGAAATGATCAAAAAATATTTGCTCAGGAATACTCGGTTTCGTGAACGAAGCAACAGCGACCCCGCGGCTTTCTTAGCACCACACACAGGATATTGGAAAGAGGTTATTTAGATATGATTCGAGAGGTGAAAATTCCACTGAAAACAGACTCGCTTATAGTTCATGGAAACTTGGTAACTGTTCTTGGTCTATAAATGGCAACGGCCTTGTCGAATTCAAAAT
Source organism: Metschnikowia chrysomelidarum (assembly GCA_030582795.1). NCBI lineage: Eukaryota > Fungi > Ascomycota > Pichiomycetes > Serinales > Metschnikowiaceae > Metschnikowia > Metschnikowia chrysomelidarum. The sequence continues at coordinate 7,999 of JAJMGZ010000078.1, read as the reverse complement.
TGAGAAGTTAAAGTGCAATTTGCCAAAACTTTTTCAGTTTTACATTAATTATAAAAAATGTTCTTCAAAGAACTCTTGCTTGGGAATCTGAATCTTATAAAATACAAATGCTATGATGTATGATCAAAGTCATCAAAATGCCCACTTTTTTTCAAAGATTGTTATTTCCGATAAATAGTTTTCTCATCTGAAGAACTCGTGATTTCAGACAATGGTCAATTCAGTCGGGCAATACATATTTCCAGATTCCGGTACGAGATTCACAATCGTGATTCTACCAAAAAAAAGAGTTGAGAAGAAATTTTTGGACTAATGAAAGGCGACTTGAGCTATTCCCAAATTGCCGTTTAGAAAAATGATGATTTTGAGAAAAAAGTGGAAATCAATTTAGATTTGAAATATCTCGATATATTAAGGAAGATGGATCACTGCGATTTGGCCCGCGTAGTGCCTCGCCCAAACTCAAACGCGTGCGGGCGCGGCGAACCAGATTTGTGCACTCGTACACAAGAATCTCGTCTTCCTTCCTTTTTTCCTCAGCACCACCACTAATTCCAGGCAAATACCCACGTTTTGCCCGAAATCAAATTCTTGTCTTTTTAAGTTACCAAACCTATCCATTTCCAAATCTCCGAAAAGAATGTCGCTTGCGGAGGATCCAGTGTTGCACCCGCTGAAGTACGTTGGATTCGACACAATCACGTCGCAGATCGAGAATCGTTTGTTGAAGAAAGGGTTCGCATTCAACGTGATGGCTGTCGGCCGGTCTGGAATGGGCAAAACTACTCTTGTCAACACGCTATTCTCGGCGAAGTTAGCGGCATCCCTGGGCCGCCGTAATGTCGAGGATCCCCCTGAAAAGACCACCGAGATCAAAGTTCACACGCACCTCTTGGTGGAGAATAACGTTAGATTAAACATAAATGTGATCGATACGCCCGGATTTGGAGACCAGATCAACAATGAGAAATGCTGGGAGCTCTTGGTCAAGTACATCAAGGAACAGCACCTGCAATACTTGAGGAAGGAGTTGAGTGCACAAAGACCCAAGCACATCCCCGACACCAGAGTGCACTGTATTTTGTACTTCATTCCTCCAAACAGCGGCACTGGCTTGAAGGCCTTGGACGTGCAGGCCTTGAAACGGTTGTCTGAGATCGCCAATGTCGTGCCAATCATTGCCAAGTCCGACTCGTTAACTTTGAGCGAGCGGGCGGCAATGAAACGTGTACTCCAAGCTGACTTCGCGCGCCACAACTTAAACATCTACCCGTACGACTCGGAAGAGTTGTTCGACGATGAGAAACAGTTGAACGAGGACATCAAGTCGTTGATTCCGTTCGCCGTAGTAGGGTCTGACCACGAGAGTGAGATCAACGGCGAGGTCGTGCGGTGCCGCAAGTCAAAATGGGGTGCTATCAACATCGAGGACGTATCTCAGTGCGAGTTTGTATTCTTGCGTGACTTCTTGACCCGTACCCATCTCCAGGACTTGGTCGAGACTACTGCGTTGACGCACTACGAGTCTTTTAGAGCTAAGCAGTTGATCGCGTTGAAAGAAAACGCCAACAACCCACACCGGCAGCTGGTCCCAAATCCTGCTCCTGGAGCAGGCCCAAAGCCGCAGATCTCGCAGGCCAACACCGTGATTTCCGCGGGACAGCAAGCGGCACAAGGCCCCCACCACCCACAGCTGATGGTCAACGCGGTTTCGCATAGCACCATCGCCGCGGGACACTAGAACCTGGCCTAGTGATATTTTTTTACGTTTAATTGTTTTTTTGATTGTCAGAGTTCCTCATTTGGTTTGATATTCTGTTGAAATGGTTGCATGGCTGTTCGATTTTGCAATCGAATTCCATGTTCGAATACCATGTTCAGCGGATCTATCCACAATCAATTTTTTTTGTAGAAGAGGAATGCGGCAAGTATATGTATTGGGAATAAAAGTTGTAGCACAAACCTGTCTTTGTCACTAATCGAGTACAATTCCAAACTCAAGGCTAGAATGATCTAGGTAATAGTCGTTTCCGTGAGAAATTGATAGATCTCTGAAGGCGTGTGATCGTGAAATTATCTTCAATCATTACCTGAGGTCTTATTCACTGAAAATAATGGTGTCGAAATGCTCGTAAATTGATTCTTTCGAAATACGGCAAAAGTTTTACGGCGCTCGTCGTTTCTCCAATCTAAACCTAAATGTCGGACATGAACCACAAATTAAAGACACTCCAGAAATAAGCGAGACTAGTTATTTCTGAATTGGCAAAAAGAAAGAAACTGACTTACTTTAAAAGTTAGATTGTTAAAAAAGATTGCCGACCCCAGGAATCGAACCTGGGTCTGCTCGGCCACAACGAGCTGTACTCACCACTATACTAGACCGGCCTGTTTTTTGTGTCGGACATTGCTTGTATACACTCATATAAAATTAAACCAAAAATACCTCACAAAGATTTCGGCAGCTTTTGTGGTGAATAGCTTAAAGTTAACCAAGTACAGGGATTTCGAGGAAAAAAAAAAAATCTTAGTACACCTTCTGGGGCCGGCTAGACTCATAGCCAGACGTGATTAAAGGATTTTATGTAATTTACTATACAGTTTTGCGAATGGAAGGTAGAAATACCCGCCAAAAGCGTCGTTTAATCTGATGCATCTACCGAAAAAAAAGAAAGAGAAAATCGCTGGGGCCGGCAGGTGGAAAAACTTGCCAGAAATGTCCTTTATTCTGATGCAATAATCACAAAAAAAAAAAAAAAAAATAAACCAGGCATTATCGGAATTTTTTTTATTTATTGTAGTTTTGTTTTGCTGAAGAAAGATCAAAATACCCGCCAGAAACGGCCTCTTATGCGATGCATCAAACAAACAAAATAGCAACATTACAGATATTTTGACTCTGTGAGACCATTGGCTATCCACGTGGCCTGTAAGTGTACTGACTTTCCCTTATGGAAAATTGTAGCCCGACTTGGATTTCTCATTCAATCCTTGGCCTTATCGTTTCATGCTTGACCGAAACATTGTTCTTGTGATCTTTCTGAAATCAAATCCCGATCATTCCATAACCCCCTAGATTGAGAAATCTTTATTGTATTGTGTTCACTTATCTAAAGCGGAGGACAAGTAAGTTTACTGTGCATTGTAAATCGATTAATCTACAAACGCGTCGATATTCAGTGAGGCAGGATCCGGTAGTGTCTTTTTTACAGGGTTTCATTTTGTGAATGTGAATAATCTTTTTGGAAAAAAATTGATTGTTGCTTAGTTGACCAAGGGTTCGTCTCTAGCTTGAATCAGGAAACGTAGTTTTTCGTCCTTTGTCTATGACAGACAAGAAGATTCCGTCTTCAAATCAAATATAAAGAATCAAAAAGCTTATACCTGAGTATTGAAACTATCGTTAACAATTGAAAGAAACAAATCGTTTTCATGTATTGAACAACCTAAGAAGATTTAGAAGCAGTGGTAGATACACAATAAAAGACTTACATCATTCACCTCTCTCTCCACTTTCTCACAGATTCGCCCAAGCCAAAACAAACAAACTTTAAACTTCCAAAACAAAAAGCTGATGGAAAGGTGACACCAACTAGATCAGAGCACGATCATTAATGGCAACATCGAGACATTCGTGATAGATTGCCATGCGAAGCTTGGGATCTGACGTTTTGCCGGTCCTCATCATGTCAGGATTCCTCTTTGATTTGAATTTCCAACACTTTATAAACCTAGATAATTCTTCCGAAGTGAAGCGAAAGGGAGCGAATTTTTGTGTATCAGTTTTGGTGCTGGCTCGTAAATACTCGCCTTGGCACGGAGAGGGACTTCCGTATATGGAGATTGAAAGGACGGTTGCGAGGAAAACAAAAAGAGTAAGAATGGCTTTCATTGTGAGTTTGAGTCGAGGTAAAAAAGCAGCCTATTGTCTGACAAATTACTGAGGCTTTTATAGCACACTTTTTGAATGAGATGGGTGCAATTCAATGCGTGACCATACACTTATGAAATAGACACGTTCGGCTATGTATTCAAAACCATTGTTCTTGAAGAACAGAAGGTCACACTCAAAAAAACTCAAAGACATGAACGATGATCATATATCTTCCAGCACTTTTAGGAAAAATTGGGAAAACTCGGACCACGCCTCGAGATGGAAAGGGCAAGGTGGCCTGGGAAAAGCAGCTCTATTTGCGTAAATTAGCTATTAATATTTATTCGAGGACCGGGGTTTGCGCAATGACTTAGTTGCGAAAAGCCACACGGAATTTTGAGCTTGTTGTTTCACGTTACCCTTGAGAGTTTGCAAGAGGTATAGGCAAAAATGCAATCTTTTTGCACCGTTAACTTAATTTTCTTCACTCAAGTACCAGAAAAATGAGATTTATCTGATAAGAATTCCAAAGCGAGATGTTAAAGGCAATTTTCACTGGTTCAACTGATGCAATAATGAATATTGTGCAGACGGATTGCAGTCAGAAAGTTGACTGAGTATACGTGTGGTTCAGAATTTCAGAAAAAAGCTTCATCAGTGAATTGAGAGAAGCCTTTCGTAATTTGAGGAAGCCAAAATTTTCAAGATCACATAGAAATGAATTTTGATGTATTTCCCCTCGCGGACATTTCTTTTGTGGGCTTGGCGGAATTAGCCGCTCTATGCGGCCCGAGTTTCACGAGAGCGAAGACAGAATCGCCACATTTTAAATTGCGGGTCGAATTTTTTATGTTTGAATTATGCACACAAAGTAATAATAACACTAAGTGATATTTTCGAAAATTTTCGAGCGATATGAAAGCAGGCTCGGCAGGTGCCCTTGAAGATCTCGAGTTTCGTGTTGAGTTGGCTGCAGTTTTTCACGCGACGCACTGGTCAAGTGGATTGAGGGTTTGGCGCCAAAATCAGCCAGCCATTGATCACCAGCTGGCTCAAAAATTTATTCCTCCCTTTTAACTTTGCACTCTACCTATAATTATACTGAAATTGTTACTTCGACAAAATCAACTGACCGCTAATTGCAAAATTCCTGCACGTGTTGGCTGCGGTCGTTTACCCCTGCACAATTCACCAATTAGTTTACCGCGTTAACCGAGTTTACCCTCGCGTTCTTCTTACTCAGGCACACTTTATTTAGTCATCCCACTTTTTTACTTCAATATGGTCTCCCTTCATTGTCTTGCTGATGTATGCCTTATTCCCATCGGTACCTCTTCCGCTTCGGTGCTGGACGAGGTCGCCGTGATCACACAACTCGCCCGCGAGTCACATTTGGACTGTACTTTGCACTCTGCCGGCACCACCATTGCTGGGCCCTGGAATGAAGTCATGGATCTTATTGGAACATTCCACGAAGTATTGCATGAAAGCGGCGTGGTCAGAATCCAGAGCGATATCAGAGTGGGCACGAGGACCGATAAGCACCAAACCCCACAACAGAAGATTGACGTGGTGGAGGAGAAGATCAAGCAAAAATCCGCGTAACAAACTTGCAGGTACAGTTTGGGACAACATACGTATTATAACTTGCAGCTTCTATAGAGACAATGTACGCTTATGGATTGAAATATAGTTGCAGCTCGATTATGTTTTTGAAATGGGTAGAAATAATGCGAAGGGTTTCGTAGCAAAGTTTCTGCCTTGGATCGGAAGCTTCCCATCTCAATGTGTTAAAGCAATGACGTGTGATTGAAATTGTGAATTTGATGCTCCACTCAAAAAGAACTCTTACATGTAGTATCGATGGTCAGTCTTTTATATGTTCATTCCGTTTTGTAGGACCTCACCACCTTAGATTCATCTTTTATCTTTTAAGGAAAAACGGTATTCATACTATTTACCTAGTCTAGAAATGAGCAACTGTCAGCAGTAAATTTTTGTGCGCATGCTTTGGCACCAGAATCTTCGCTGATTCAAGTTTTTTTTCCTCGTAAGAATAATCAGGGATCAGAATGACTAAGTTCACGGTAAAGCAAATTCTTGAATCTATGAAATTTGTGAATCTGCATTCCACGGAAAATAGATGCAAAGTGTTTGGATGTCATTTGAGCGGATTCAGTCCCATGCAGCAACCAAGCACAACACATTTTCCCGACATTAGCTTGCTAACTTGCCGCTTATTTCCAAAAGATAAGTTTTAAAATACTCAAAACTGACGAGCGTCACTGCGCTTGCCGGAAGCGTCCGGGCGAGGTTCGTCATGTAGCCTGCGTAGAATCCTCGAGCGCCGTCTCTACACCATATCAGCCGGATTTCTGCAGCCAACTTTCCCGATGCCTGTCGTTGCTCGCGGGACTGCAATTGCATACGCGTTCGTAGCACTTCATGCGGATAAGTGACGGTGCTGGCGATCATTTTTGAGCCACACGATGCCACTAGCAAGCGCCATAGTTTATGTTCGGAGCCCCGAGACAAGTCCTCGGTTTTCAGAATGCCTAAAAGATTTTTCATCGCCTCATACGTTGGAAAATGAATCCCGACGTGAACGAGTCCAAATAGAGACGGCACAAGTCCCGAATAGAAAACGCTCAATCCTTCGTTTTTATACATTTTTTTGAAGGCATCAATTGTTCCAGAGTAAAGCACTTTTTCCTTGCCGGTTTGAACCATGAGCCGTGTCTTGACCACCCAAATTGGATTCACGAGAAATGTCGAAAACATTCCGGCAGACACCGAGGCGGCGAAATGGTTTAGGGTGTCAATTTCGAGATTTAAATGCTTTTTGAAGAAAGACGGGTACCAATTCTTGGCCCTCTCGTATGCAGTGAAATAAATAGCCCACGTAGGTAAGTATCCTACCGTGACAGGAACAACGCCTTTATACAATCCCCGTAAACCCTCCTCCCTCAGAATAGTTTTGAATGCATCGAGAAATCCAGCGTATTTATATTGCAGAGATGATGCTTGGAATCTCGTTTTCACCACATCGAGTGGGCACACAAATACACCAGAAATAAAGCCAGATGCGGCACCGGCGATCGTTATGAGCTGCGATTCTGAAAATTTTGCCAAGTAATGAGGAGGTAGCTTGCTAAGAGCACTGAATCGGTGGGATATAGGAAAGTTCAGCGTGTTCTCTTCGCGAAATTCCATATCTTCGCCCTGTACGATATCTGAAAAGTCTTGAGTACGCCGCCGCAGCGGCGGCGTCGTCAGGGGATCTGGAGTGTCGATCATGAAAAGAAATCAAGGGTAAGGAAAAAATGTTAGAATTGTTCACGTTTGCACCCTTAGAGACTATAATCTAGCGAAGTTTTGTAGTAGTAATCTTTGAAACTGAGATGAAGAAAATTATATAGGAAGAGACGGGTCCTTTCTTGAGATAGTATTTGGTCGGCGGTAGTGGGTATCTGATTTGAAGGCTCAGTATGCGCACATCGTGTGTTTAGTGATGGAGTAAAAGAAGGCAGCGGCAAGCAAATGTAAATAAAAGAATTCTCCAGAATAAACCAACTCGTCTCCCTTATCTCCTTGACTTTTCGTGTTACCAGCGAATGTATCTTTTTGGATCCACAGTGATGTCGGAGGTACAGGTGCGCGCGGCCGGCCCCGAGCTAGAGGCATATCTGAGATGACGTTCTCTGCATGTTACAGGAAACTTGGCTCAGAGTGAAATGAGCAGAAACTGATGGAATTGAAGTTAAATCTGCAGTGACAAATAAAGCCGCCAGAAAATCCCACAGCAAAATTTGACTTCGCATAGGGCATGGTTAAAATGAATCAAATGCAGGCATAGAATACATATTTGCCACCTGAGCTGCCCTTGATCGACGGCAGTGAAGGGAGTAATAGTGAGATGTTTTCATTTTTTTACATAGACGAAACAGATTAATGGTGGAATATGAATTCTTGGTGAGAAACAATTCCCGCACGTTTGCATATGCGGAATAGCCGGATGTCACGCTCGACGGCTTTGACTTGAGAGTGCCGGCGCGAAATTTGGGGGCAACTACTTGCATAAATCCTATTCGACCAACAACGGACGTGATGAAAAATTAACACGAT
>JAJMGZ010000077.1:19957-47184 GCA_030582795.1 Metschnikowia chrysomelidarum | reverse complement strand
TCTAGCTCAACTTCCAGTTCACTGAAGGAACCTGTGTCCCTTTCTCCGGAGACTCCGTCTCTCGGTGTTCAGTCCTGGTTTGCTACTTCTGGGGTAGATAAGTTCCTGATCTACGCGACGAGCAAGACTTCCCATGCAGTAGTGTTAGCGCCTCCGGCGTGGCCTAAGTATACACAGGACAGTTTTAGCTCTCAACACTTTTCAGGTACAATTTTTCGCATTCGTGAGAAGATTCACCGAAAGATGCCTGTGTGCAGGATTCCGTGTATCAAATCGAATAAACTGCTGTAAATAGGCAAAAAAAAACATTGATTCAAGGCAAATGATGGAAATGATTACTTTCTGCATGGCTCTCAAAATATCTAAACCACAATTGTTTTTGGCTGGAGCGGCTCATCGTGGCTTTGGCCTCTGCAAGCACAGTCGAAGAGCGGTTGCAATTTGAACGTTCTATTAAACTTATGGTAAGGCATCAAAAAAAAAAGACTTGTGAATCTTGATTTCAAACAAAGTGGTATTGAAGAGACGCTTTTTGTCAGAAAAGACAAATTCGGATGGCTTTGCGAGAGATTCTACGTGAACAACCTTTTCATCGTTGGCGAAAACTAAAGGATGATTGACTTCTTTAAGGAGGAGCTTGAAAAGATGTTTGACCTTCATTACATCGATCAAGCATCAGAACATTTGGACATCCAAATCATTTAAGCTGAATCTGCTACGCTATATCTCGCAAGGAGTATCTTATAGACTACTTCAAGGAATTCATCGCATCAAGCTCAGAGTACTGTCTCCAGGAGGTCAGTAATACATATTGAACACCTGCGGGCATTCAATCCTTCTTTCAAGTTATTGGGTTTGGTAACTTTGAAAGGAGTAGCATTCACAAAGCAATAAATTATACCAGTAGAGAGCCATAAACTCCGAGTTTATCATCTATTTTAGAATATGGTCTCGGCTGAGTTTCAAGTATCTATTTACAATGCTCCTAAGTACCCAACTCTGTGCAGTCGACACAGCCTTACGGGTGAATGCTCCACCCTTCTCATCTCCTCCATTTGTCGTAAATCTGTGCTGCCTTAGAGGCGCCTACCACCGCCACGCTTCCTAACGCAATGTACTGAACCCACTTGAGCACCTTTTTCTGTCTTGCTTCGCGTGCCACTGCCTCGGAGTATCGGATGTCTCCTCTGAAGGAAATCATCGAGTAGAGTGGAACCCACGTGAACAACACGCCGTTGGCATATTTTCCAAGATAGTAGTCGATTTTCTTTCTGAAAAGAAAGAAAGGATCAGTCACTTTTGTCGACATTTCATAGTAGTTGTCAAGTGCAAGCTTACAGATCGCGTCCAAATCCGCTTTCCGTGCATCAGTGTATTGCGCAAAAGCCGAGTTCAAGTCTCCCTTGCTCGAATCGAGAAGTTTCATCAAGACATGTACGTCTTCGAATCCACAGTTCATGCCTTGGCCGTAGAAGGGCACCATGGAATGGGCAGCATCACCAAGAATGATCGCTCGATTGTTAGGACTAGCATACGGGCTCGCCGAAACCTGCATAAGTGAGCCTCGAGGCTGATGCTCGTAGGCGTATTTCAACCCCTCTTCACCAATCAAGTTGTACGCATCGGGAAAGCTGGTTTGGAAAAAAGTAAGGAAGTCTTCTGCGCTTTCAATTGATTCGATTACTTTCCACGGACTGAAAAATGTCGAGGTGAACGATCCGTCGCCGTTCGCCAATGCGATCAACATATAATCTTTTCTGGGCCAGATATGGAGGTGATTCGGGTCGATGGAGAAGCGACTTTTGCTGTCGGGTGCAGCACCTGCCACTGGCGGGATCGAAAGCTCCATATACTGCATGTCGATGTATTTCTGAGAAAAGTCCATCCGCATGCCTTTTTGCATTTGGTAGCGGAACTGCGAATGGGATCCATCGGTTCCAATGACGTAGTCAAAATCGAATTTTGCAAGTTCATTGTCTTTCGTGGAAAAATGCAACTTAGGCTTTGCTGGACCGCTGGAAATATCGTGTACTGCAGTCAATTTATGCTCGAACAAGATAGTCACGTTTGTCGAGTCCAATTCATCCAAAAGGCATTTGTTAAGAAACAGACGATCGATCGAATTGATGCTCTCGCCGAAAAGACCGTACTTTTGCAGTTCCTGTTTGGTACCAGTAGCATCGTGTATCATTCTGCCAGTCATCGGAATCACGTGCTTCAAAATCCGATCGGCCATGTCGGCATCTACAGCTTTGAGCGCCAGTATTCCGCGGTCACTCACGGCCAAATTGATTGATCTAAGACTCTTTTCAGAGGTTTCTAGTCTAGGATCGCTGCGCAAATCGAAGAGTGTCACCTTATAACCCTTCGTGGAAAACGCAAGCGCCGCAAGACATCCTACGAGACCGGCTCCGACCACACCTACTGTTTCTTGGGCCATTGTCGATAGTGATAAAAGATTGTGGAATAAGATTCAAGAGCAAGCTATTTTCTGAGCTGGAGCGAATGACAAAGTAATCGAAATTCGAGAGTTTGCTGAATCTTACGATTTGCCATCTCGCCATGGCTCGCGCATCAGGCCACGCTTGCTGTGCGTGCCGGAACGCGGCTCTGACTCGGCTGCAGTCGGATCGCTAACGGCAAATTTACGAGGCTTCTTCCGCGAGCTCACATACGGACTTGATTGATGAATAATGATGACTTGGTTTCCTGCGTGTGGGCCATTTTCTTGTAAAAGTGATCTCATTCCCTGATACAAATTTTCTTATTCAAATAGATCCAAATCCGCATTTTGCAGTCATTCCAAAGACCGAGAATGGTTCTTAACGCCTTCCCCATATCGCTTCGAAAGAAAAATGTCATTAAAATAATGAATACTAATTATACAAGAAGTTAAGTTGCCTCTATGGATGAAGCTCGCCTTCAATAATTCACCTTATTTGAGCAACTTCATCTTTGCGTCCACCTTCTTCTGCATCGCCGCGATCTGCTCCTCGAGATCCTGATTCTCACTTGAAATATCCGCGTTGGCCTTGATCGTATTATCCAAATTCTCCTGCATTGTAAGTTGGTTGTACTTTTGCTGAAGGGCCTCTTTTCGTGCAACCAAGGCCTTCCTTTCCTCCTGGGCACTAACCAATCTGTCGGTATATTCTGAGCTCTGGCTGAAAATCTCCCCGTGTGTCTTTTGAAGCTGCGAGAATTTCTCCCTTAGCCCGGCAAGTTTCGAAGTAAGTTCTTCCTTTGCTTCTTCAAGATTGGCCACCTCTATGTCGTTTCCTGAAACCGCGCTAGCCGTGGTAAGACTGTACTCGTTTTCGTAGGTGATGAGGGGAAACTCCACCTCTAAACTTTTGTGAATAGACTTTTCCGTGATCTTATCGCAGAATTGTTCAGAAAAGAGGAATTCATTCAATGCATCACCGCTAAGACTCAAAATGTGTTGTCTTTGCTCGATGAGTACTGCATGTACGAGCCTGAGAAGGAAGTCAGCACCTTCTAGCAACACAAAATCGAGAATTTTGAGTAAAGTCTTGGCGTCAAGGGAAGCTTCAAAGACTCGCTCGCATAAATTCTCAAAAAAACCTAAGAAATCAATTCCCTGTTTCGTTATGTGCACGAATATTTCCGGTGCGTGTTCTTCGACCGATCGGCTGCCTCTGTAGGCAAACTCTCCCACAGAAATGCTGGCAAAGTAGTCTGAAAGTTTGAAAAGAAGAGTTACTATTTCAGGACTTGACGTCTCTCCCATCTGTTGTAAAATTTTCGCGAGATTTTTGATAAACGCTGGGCTAAGTGCACCGTTTGTAACGGAGTTCTCGTGCGCAGTTCCCTTGAGGCAATAATAATATACTTGTAGCAACTCGCAAGCATCGGAGGCTAGAGATTCATTGGAATCTGAGTTTCCATCTTCGAACTGTGCAAGTCTGGCCTTTTTGACCAAGCTGTCATAAGTGGAACTCTCGATTGTGGCTCTAATGTTCAAGAGTCGGAGATACGCCGCATATCGCAAATTTGAAGGCATTCCCTGGAGAAATTTCTGCTCAATTTCCTGCAGAGTATGTTCGGAAATGAATTGAATACTATATTCGCTGACAAAACTAGTCCAAAACTCGTCTTCTACACCGGAACTCGACACCTTTTCTGTGAGGTCTACCGGCTTGTTCATGAACACATCTGACGCAGACGAGATCGTCAGAGGTGTATGATGATCGGCCTTTTGGTACGTCAAAATCGTAGCTAAGGGAGAAGTGAGTTTATATAATGGAGACGTGTTGGCTCCATTGTCTTTAGGAGGCACTTCCGGGGGAAATGTAAACTTACCGCTGAGATCTGGCGTCACAGCAGGCGATGAATCTTTCAGCATCCTTGAGTGAGATATAAATAGTAGGTTTGATCACGGAATAATTCTAATCTTAAACGAAATTTTTTCCCAATTTCGGTTTTGTCCATTAAGTGGAAGATGCCAGTGCAATTTTATGCGCTGTCCCCACTTACTTTATGTGGGGTGCGACGTATGGCTAGACGCGAGCTCGCGCGATGCGACAGTCCCACTCATGAAACTGTATTGAAATTATTAAACACCATTTTGAAAACATGATTTGACGAAATTGATTAATTTTGAAAATAAAAGGGAGTGATGAAGAAAGTAAAAAGTAAGATGCAGAAAGTGTTAATGCAATTCTTGACGAAATTTTTTTTGTTGGAGACTATCTCCCAAGTCCTCCGAGCCCGCATGACGCGTCTTTGTTTGTTCTCTCATAATGTCTTCCGAGACTTTGATGGGACCTCAGAATCGATTCTTCTTTTTAGTGTAGCCTTCCAACCTTCTTCTCTTCGGTGCATGCGAGAGAGGTATCGATTTCCGAATCGGGCTGCTTTGCTCACTCTCGACCTCGCTGACTTCGAGCACTTCTACCGCAGCTCGGTTTTTTGGGATCTTCATCTTAGTGATAGCATCATCGTAGTTGTCAGGAATGTACGGCTGTCGAGGTCGTAGAGTTTTACGCGTATTCCTGGTGTGTTGTTCTCCAGTTATGTTTCTTTTCTTCTCGCTTGGAGAATTGAACACGGGGGAAGATTCAGAGACCAATTCCACGTCATCCTCGCTGTCGTTTACAATTTCAAGCTCGCCAGGCTGACCGTACGTCTTTTTCGCCTGAGCCCGAGTTTTGTAACGAATCTCTTGTCTGGATGCAATCCCGCTTTCCTCACGTCTCAAAAAGCGTCGCGTGGCCTCGGGTGTGCTCTCGAGGCTCGAAGTGTCCGGATACCTGCCGGAAATGGTGAGTTCGCCCACACTTTTATTAAGCTCTCCATTACTGTCGTCAGCGTCTGCAGCGATTTTGGCGGTTTCCGTAGAAGCATCGTCCTCATCTTGGATCACGAACGGCTCATCCATGGGGTCCCGGGCTTTCTTGAAAGACTCTCTGATTTTGCTTTCAAGATCTCTAGAGTAAGACGGCTTCTCCCCATCCCCGAGCTTATTGTAGTCCAATATCCATGTCTTGAGCTCATCCATCCTACCCTCTCGAAACCTCCGAGAATGCTCCACGAAGACTTCGTTAATAAATTTGACAGTAGTTGCGCTCAATCCCTCGCTGAAGAGATGCCTTTTGAGCTGAGGATGAAGGATGCGTGGCGGATTTTCAAGTACCTGAGGTGGTCTAGTATGTCGAGAATCAGTCTGCGCAATAACTCGTGGATCTAGCGTTCTGGGCGTGCGTGAATTTTCCACTTTGATCTCGCGCTCGCGTCCGAAATTAGGTTTGCGATCTGGTCGGCGATCATTATCGAGCTCATTTCTACGCTCGATTATATGTTCACTCTTGCGATCAGCCCTAGATTCATGCTTGATCGCAGACAGCGTATCAGATCTAACTCTATGCTTGTGCTCGATCTTGTGCTCGGTCTTGTGCTCAATCTTATGTTCGGTCTTGTGCTCGATCTTGTGTTCGACTTTGTGTTCTGGTCTGTGCCCAAATCTATAATCTGATTTGTGACTGGAGATGGCACCAGACCTCTGAGTTTGCTCGGATTTTGACTTTTGATTCATTTCAACATCGTGCTTACCCTCAGACTTGAATTCTAATTTGCCCCGCACCTTCTTTGGTGGCTTTTTCTCCAGCGTATTGTCTTCTTTTCTATCAGCAACAAGATTTGACATGTAGCTAGGTCTTTTGCTATTTCGAAGAGGCTGCTCGTCCAAAGGCTTGACTATTTCTGCGTCAGGAACGTCATAATCCACGGTCATGTCCTCATCCAGCAAAACTTTGTCTACTTTCGCTTGCGAGATTTCCAGTGTCGTAATCAGCATGGGCATGTGCTCTGTTTGTGGTTCGAATGGGGAATGTGTGAGAATATCAGAGATACTTGCTTCCCACTTTTCCTGCGCAATGGGCTGCAGAGAAGTTTCAGATGCAACAGGTAGTGTGGATTCCTCGAATTTAGAAGGACCAATGTCTTGAGCGTCCTCAGGCGCAATATCGCCGAATCCTCCCAACCCTTTCGGTATGCTTTGATTGGTATTCTCTGGCTTATCAGCCTTCTGTTGCTTCTCGATTCCTTCCTCTGCGGGAGTTACCGATATGTCTGGCTTTTGTGGCTCTTCTGCCTTTGAAGCTTTGATTTTTGAAACATCTTTTGCTTTATCTCCTGGCTTCACGTCCTGCTTAGTTTCAGTCTCGAAAGCGAGAGTACTTGCATTTGCAGAGGCCAGATATGATATAAGCTCCACCTCGTCATCAGAATTAGCATCTTCAGGGCTCTTACTTTCACCCAGAGAGACTGGAGGCGGCTGTTTTGAGTGAAGTTCCAAAAGGTGGTCGATGAGCGCATGACGCATATTGAACCGCTCGATACCATGAAAGACATTATCCTTCACCTTACCATGAGTTTTCCAAGATAGTTCGCCTACTGCAGGGCTTTCAAGCCACTTACGGATGTTGAAAATAACGTGCACGCCACAGTCATTAAAGTTCTTCTGACGCTGTACGCGGGCGATTTTGAACTTTATCAAGTCAGTGCGCACATCGACATTGTGCTTCTCTTTGCAGTACTCGTGAATCACTTCTCTCACAGGAGTGCTCAAGTTCGTATGGCTTTGATTCAACGAGTCAATGAAAAAGACTTCTATCGTCGGTTTGGGAACACGCGGCGTCGGTGCCTCGGGAGTGGCGGCGGCGACCTCCACTAGATGCTGCTTGAGCCGGGAGTACTCCAACAATGCGGGCAAATTTTTGATTACCGCAAAATACCAGTGTAGGTGCTCATTTATCGGTATAATTATTGAGTCGTAGCTCATTAGATCGACTTTCGCGAGCCATCGCCTGATATTCTGGTAGTAGAGCGGTTTGTCCTGGCCCTCTGGTTTCAGAAAGAGCTTTGTAAAAAAGAACGAATTGAACGCATAAACTTCATTTTCCCGCACCAGTCGTAGCACGTTCACCGCGCGTTCAATCTCGTACGCGATGAAAAAGTCAATGAGCGTGTCGTTGACCCAATCGTTATTGTACAATGTCTTGAAATCGTTGTAAGCAATAATGAACTTCTTGTCTTCGCCCACTGTGTAGTGCAATGGTGGTTCAAACAGTGCAGGTATTTCTCTTGCGGGAGGGGTGTCTCGAGGAATCGTACTAATGTTGATTTCATCTTCTGAGAAGGTTGTGTCCCTGCCGATTTCGAAACCATTCATGAGAAGACCTTCTTCGGTAGCACTGCTATTGGCGGTCAGCCGCGTTTTTCGCGCAAATGGCCTGGGCTTCGCGTGTTTTGGGACTGACGGTAGCCCGCTGCGAAGTACGTCATCCGTAGCAGCCATCATCGCATCTTGTACCAAATCGAGCGCGCTTGTGTCGGTATCGGAGTCGTCATCTGCGCGAACAATGGTGAGTGGATCACGCTGTGCGTTCTCGCGTTTTAGTAGCTCTTTCTGGTACAATTTGACAAGCTTTTCTAGGGGCTGCTTCTGGAGCAAGCCCAAAACCCACGACTCGCGATGAGTCTCGAGAAACGCGTATAGGGACTTAGCCCGCTCGCTGAATTTCATAGACACGTATCCAAAGTTCTTCAGGAACACGATCAACGCGCTGCCATAGTCTTCGGCGAACAGGGCGTGCTGTAGGCAGCGCTGCGGAAGAACCATTTTATCTATCAACGCGTCGCCTTTGACGAAGAAAAGATAGTCCTCATCTCGTGATTTGCATATTTTCAAGACGGCTGATGCGTCCAGTTCCATGTTCGTGCCATTATACTCAAGCTGTTCGATTTCAATCGATGCCAGCGGCAGTCGCGTAAGACCCAGATCGTAGATGTTCATGGTTAGGTGGAAACATGACTTGATATCCAGCAGTCGCTGTTTATCGTCAATGCTTAGTGGCTTGACCACATTCATCTCGGCCAGGCGAGGGACTGGCATTTCCACCGAGATCGTGACTGGCGTTGATTTCTGGCCTAGCAGGTTCTGCGGCACCACGCCGCCGCGCCCCGGCCGCTTTTTTAGCAGCAGGTATACTTTACGCGCTGACTTCTGGGTGGCAGGCATGCGGGGAAGCAACACAAGTTAGCGATATTAGATTTATGTGAAAGTGCTGACGTCGTGGCGGATTTGTGGGCTATTGAATTCTCGTTAACTTGATCAGGGCACAAGGCCTGCGAGGACTCTGTCCTGCAGGAAACGAGGAGTGAGGCATCTGCCGGTATATAACACGGCCTGCCAAAGATGTTCGTGTTTAAGAATTGGAATTTGGACTCTCGTATTCCGCATTGAGGTTTTGTAAGTGCTAGAACTTACTTTTGAAGTTAAGTGATGGAATTGATGTTTGGTAAGTGAAGGTTTGTACCATCTCCGAGCTCTTCGCGATATTTGCAGCGCGAATCGTCTCCTCAGTGCTCACCTATGAGGCACGCGAGCGCAGCTGCACCGTGCAGAGAGACAAGTGAAATATGATTAATAAAAATGAAATTTGGGATTTTATATTTCTCTTTCCCGGTGTTTGCTTCCTGTTTCTAGCAAAACTGATCGAGTTCAATTACGAAAAATGCTTTTTAAACTTCTTACGATTTGCGAGATTGGTATGGTTAAGTTGCACAACTAATTTTGCGATCCCAGAAAATCAGAGGAGGAAAAATGAAAACATTCAGAAAAAATACAACTGGGGTTTTTTCATGTAAGTATATTTCAAATAATCTTTCTTATTGACTGATTGGAAACAAATTTTTTCACAAATAAACAATTTAGGCACAGTTGTTGGAGATAGCCGCTGTATTGCTAAATCAAGTAGACGCGTGGCTTTCTCATCTCCGCGCACGTGACACGCTCCACCCCACACAGGTTCGTCCCTGAATATCTACGCTAGGTTAACGGCAATAAACGCCTACCAATTATCCATTGCCCATACCCAAATATCCCTAATTATGGATAAACTACGCACCTTTACCAGATTATCCACTCCTCTAGCTGCATTTGCCGTCGGATTTGTGGCATTCCCACAGGACTGGCGCAAGGGGAAATGGCTGGCTCGTCAATTATCGCACATGAACGAAGATGCCGTGCACAAGCTCGAGCGCACCGAATTATATAAATCTCTTGATGCAGATAACAACAACGTAAAAACACGCGCAAGCGAGACTTTTCCTGCTCAACACAGAAAGAATCACGTGGGCCTGGGCCTTTTGTTTGGCAAGGGCCTTATGGAAGTAGATCCCATAATATTTACGGATGAGAAGGCGGGGGAATTGACTGCGTTCTACCATCTAGGCAAAGATCTTATAAGCGCAGATGGACAAATTCACAATGGCATAACATCCACGATTCTCGATGAAGCGCTTTGTTTCTGTGGTTTCGCAAAGTTGCCCTCGAAGCGTGGATTTACCGCCAGTTTGACCATCGATTTCAAGAATCAGGCGCCACCAGAAAGCACAGTCGTGCTTCGTGCTAAAGTAGTAGAATCGAAAGGACGAAAAGTGGTGATTGACGGTACCCTTTCTACAATGGATATTGACGGCGGAGACAGCATTGACATTGCCAGCGCGAAGTGCATATTGGTTGAGCCCCGGTGGTTCAAGTACTTCCGCTGGTTATCGCTTTAAAATTGATAGATCTTAAATGCAAAAGGCATAAATGAATCAAATAATTTTTTGGAAAGGAATTCTAAGATGAATTCTTTCCTAAGGTATATTTTCAATCGAAACTTTTTACTAAAATGTCTTCTGGTTGCCTGGTGGTTCTCGCCTTGCTTTGGCAACGGCGTTTATTCTCCTGCATTCACTAGGAGGACCCGTGCCCTGCTGCTGTTCTATTCTTAGATTTTTCATCCCTTTCTGAGACACAGCCACAAGGAGAACTCTCCTTTCATCCGAAATTGTTTGCCTGCAAGCATGTGAATTCCTGACGGAAATCCGTAGAATCTTTTAGAATTGCTCAATAAGCCTCACTGGTTGCGATCCCGCACGCACTTGCAGGTCACGCTTGCTGTGGGCGCGAAGGCACGTTATTTCATACGGGCCCCTATTGCTGACTGCAAATCAGCGCCTGCCCCACGCACCACAACAATCGGTGCCGATCGAGTAGTTTGCGAGGCTTAATTTTGGGCAAGGAGTTTCAGGGTGGAATACTGTTCGTCAGTATTCACGATAGCGAAAGCAGTTGAGTGAGACACTCTTCTATACGCCAATTCGGGGTGATGAATGGCACATTTTTGTTCCAATAACGCCATGAAAAAGAATCCGAAATACAAAGTATCAATTATTGATTTACGAGAATTGCTCGATGAAAAATTAATATGCCCCGCCTTTTTCTTGCAAAAATAGCAACCATCGTGGCCCCCCATGACGCGTTCCTGCACAAACTCTCTGCGCTAGAGTGGCTGCGAGCACGGGGCCCAGGCCACAGTTCTCGCGGTAGCAATCGAAACTGTGGGGTCGCCAGCAATTAATTCAATGAAAAAATGCCTATATAAGGACGAGGTTTGCACCCCTGATATTCACTTTTATCAACATCAAAACAAATAACAATAATCAATATGTCTGACGCCGGAAGAAAATCAATTGGAGACAAGATCTCGTCTGCTGTTACCCCAGACAGCCAAAAGAGCACTGGTGACTTGGCCAAGGACAAGGTCACCGACAAGGTCGACAACTTTGTTGGCGACAACACCAGATCTGGTGACAAGTCTTTCTTGCAACAGGCTTCTGACGCCGTTTTCGGTGAGAAGAAGTAAATTACTTAGTATGTAGTTGGGTGCGTTGCTGCAGTGCAGTAGCCGCCTTAGAATCATGAATCAAATATCACGATAAAATAAAAGATTATGTATAAATACACCGATGTAGAAATTAAAGGATTCTTGTGGAATTTCACATGAACAAAAACGCGGCCTGGCTAATTAATTCTTTGATAGATGCAGATGATGGGAAGGTAGCAAAACGGTAGAACGCATCTGCCATAACATTTCTTCATTGTCGATTAGTCCCGTCGAAATGCTTTTCCTAAATGCTTATATTTCTCTTGTTTGTATTGATTAAATATAGACTGAGCCCTTGCCCGCTTCAAATTTACTCCACACTGGCTACCAAACCTGACTGCGCGCGACGCGTCGCGTCCAACATTTGGGCCACACCTCACTTGAAAAATAAACACCTACTTCTTTAAGCTAGATCTTCAACATACTTTTCAACCAGATTGATCTGCTTTTGAGCCGTTTATCACGCAAAAACTTAGAACGAAAAAGAAATAAACATTAGATAAAATGTCTCCAAATCCCGCCGAGCAGGCATACCTCGATCTCTGCAAGCGCATCATCGACGAAGGTGAGTTCAGACCAGACAGAACCGGTACAGGAACTCGCTCTCTCTTTGCTCCGCCACAATTACGTTTTGATCTCTCCGACAAGATTTTTCCTCTTCTCACTACGAAAAAGGTATTTTCCAAAGCGATCATCCACGAGCTTCTCTGGTTCGTCGAGGGCAACACCGACGCCAATGTATTGTCAGAAAAAGGAGTCAAAATATGGGAGGGAAATGGATCACGTGAGTTTTTGGATAAATTGGGTCTTAAAGACCGCCGTGTAGGCGATTTGGGGCCGGTCTACGGCTTCCAATGGCGCCATTTTGGGGCTGAGTACAAGACCTGTGATGACGACTATACGGGCCAAGGATTTGATCAGTTGCAAGATGTGATCAATAAACTAAAGACCAACCCTTACGACCGCAGAATCATTATGAGTGCGTGGAATCCGCCAGATTTCGCCAAAATGGCGTTACCTCCGTGTCACGTGTTTTGCCAGTTCTACGTCAGTTTCCCCAACGCTGGCCCGGCTTCCGGGACCCCAAAACAGGCGAAAGGGACCGCCAGACCAAAATTGTCCTGTGTTCTTTATCAGCGGTCATGTGACATGGGACTAGGAGTACCATTCAACATTGCATCGTATGCGCTTTTAACCCGCATGATTGCTCACGTGGTTGATATGGACTGCGGCGAATTCGTCCATACTTTGGGCGATGCTCACGTCTACTTGGACCACATCGACGCTCTTGAAGAGCAGGTGAAAAGAGAGCCGATGCAGTTTCCAAAGTTGCGAATCAAGGAGGAACGCAAGGCCGAAATCAAGACGATTGACGATTTCCGGTTTGAGGACTTCGAGATCTGTGACTACCAGAGTCATGGACCTATTAAGATGAAGATGAGCGTGTAAGTAAAAATAACAAAGTACATCTTCTGGTTTTGACTAGTCCAAAATTCGACATATCCTCCAGATCGCCACTGTCATGTTTCAATCCCTAGAATAATCTCTATCGCAGTACCTGTTATCCTCCCATTATAATTAATAATTTTATATGCAAATTCTATAAAAACTGCTCTTTTAGAGACTTAATTTGCTCTATCAATACCGGCTTTTCAACAAAATCAAAGGCCTTGCGATTATCTTCCTTCGCTTTTGCTCCAGCAGCACTTCTCAGCTGACGGTTGGAGAATCCAGATACGGGTGCAAGCGCTCTTCTTTTCTTCAGTGATTCTTGTTTGACACTGACGCCAGAGGTTTCGTCATGGAGCTCCCTCTTGACCTGCACTCTAGACGGCTTATTGTCAAGATTCATGGCCAAGTTTTCCACGGGCTTCTTCAGCAATGCCCGGCTGAGACGTTCATTCAATTTCAGCGGCTTCAGCGTGCCGGCCGGCGGCTTGGTGAAAAATGTGATATCGTCAAACGTATCTGCGAACTTCTTGCCCTTTTTCTTCTTTTCTTCAAAGTTGTCGACGTGGATGGCGCTTTCAAAGTTCCCAGGGACGTATTTGTAGTAGGTCGGGAGCTCATTCACTTCATCTTTTACTGTTATGTTCTCGGTTTGTTGCTTTTCTGGTTCTGAAAGCGCATGCCCAACTTTTCTGAAATCGATTTCCTCTTTTATAGCTCTGATCGTTTCAGTGAGAGGTTTGCTGGAAGATGGCTCCACGGATTTCAGTTTCAGCTGAATTTCTATTACTGAGGCACTGCTAGGATGAATCACAGGTACAGGGCTATCTGAAGCTGCACCATCCTGTGGAATCTCTATCAACTTTTCCTGGCTTGCTGGACCTTCTGACCTCAAACCTTCGAGAGCTTTTACGGTATTCGATAGGCCAAGTATTATTGCCTTTTTCACATCCACAATCTTTGCATCAATATCGACTGACTGTGATATCTGCCCGTCGCTATTGGAATCTTGTAGCTTCTCGAACTTTTCACGCCATTCACCGCATTCTTTGATTAACTTCTCCTTTTCATCGCGAAGATCGCTGTTTTCGTCGCAGAGATTATCATTTGTATCACAGATTTCGGTGTTTTCCTCTTTAAGCTTACGGATTTGATCGCTCAAGTTCTCGAGCTCAGCTTCCCGCTCGGCCAATTCATGCCGAAGTTGCGTGATTGTTGAAGACAATCGGGTGTTTTCCTCGAGCCATCTCTTCGATTTGGCCCCGCATTCCCCGATACAGTTTATTTCAGGATTCATAGAATACCTGGATTTACTATGTAGTGGTGTATTTTCTGTGGGAACAGACTCTTGTTTTGTACTTTGCGATGCCTGCGTCTCGCACGAGGCTGATGCTGGCTCTGGTTTTCTGAATCGGGACCGTCTTTTCTCTTGTGACGATGGTGATAGCGCGAGCTTTGCCATGATAAAATTGAGGTATTTACTGGCTATATTTTGTGTTGATTTCGTCGATATCTGTTTGTATTCTGTGTTGCATTCACTGTGCTTGAGATCTTCCAATTTCTCTGCTTTGAGGACAAACACTAACACCTGGAGTGCACACAAGCACTCAAACGAGCATCCTCTGCCTTGGGGGCAACAGAGAGATGTCGCGTCCTTCAGGATTATATGCCGTCCGCTTCACCAAACAATGAAGTACAATCCTACGCGGAACTCTCATCGTAGATTCGCCAAGAAACACAACCGTGCAGCACACTTTAATCCAAATTCCAGTCTCATTCGTCTGAAAATTACAGTGCACCTTATAGAGATGTCATCTGTGCGCCTGAAAATCGAGAAGAAACGCAAGGAGCTCCAGAACCTCCGAGATATGCGCGATTCCACTGGCGCCCTCGCCAATCACCTTGAGGAAATTGCTGTAAAGCTAACGGACATGAATGATGGTGCAGAGAGTGTTGCACTTATACTCTCCAATTGGAAGACCGTCACAAGCTCGGTATCGCTCGCGTCACTTGGCTTAGCGAGATACGCACAAGGTTTGACCACCGACCCGCAGCCGAAAGTAGAAACTTTGGTCCGTGCCCAGTTGCGGGAATCACTGCCAGAGCCCGCTATCAACGAAATTTAAAAAAATTACTTCGCCTCGTTGCGTACCGTGGCAATCCACACGAAAATATTGCAATCCCTGGATAACTGCGTCAACTTCTCGTCCCATGGTCCACCGTCCGACATGCTATCTTCATGCGACTGCTCGAGAACATCATCGAGCACCTTCATGATCTCTTTGTTATCCTGTACGGATCTGAGCGTCCGGAATAACACAGTATCCCTTATTCTCATCTTGTTGACATCGTCACTATTGCCCTCCGTGGCCGTAATCACATCCCACGCGTCGGTCGCGCATATCAATTTCTTCCAGACTCCGCTAGCCTGGTCGACGAATATGGAATCATTGTTGATCAGTGCCGCTACTCTCAACGCATCCGCAAACACGAGCTCAAACTGCGAAGTGGGCTTGATCGAGGTCAATAAGTAGATTAATTGATTCTTAGTGAGTACCTTCTGCTCCACAAATTGCTGATAGAAATCACCGAGGTTTGCCTGAATTTCTGTTTTACTCAAATTTGGATTCAAGAAGTTATCGGTGAAAAAGTCCAACGTCATCAATTCCTGCTTGTCTTCGACGAACGAGGCAATCATTTGATGGAGATTATTCTGGATCCGAATAACGGCAAGATTGCTTTCTGCCTCCAAGATCGCCTCATCCAATTTAGCGGCATCAGTCACACTTACGCCCTCGACTTTCGCGGCCACCGCGGTCAATTTGGCCAACGAGAAACTGAGCTGCCGGTTTTCTTGATTATCGTTTTCTGAGTCCATCGATGAAGACATCAATACCTGGGATGCACTCTGGAAATCTTTGTCCTGCAAGTAGTATACCCACGAGACTTTGCTTGATTTCTCAGGATTTGCCACGAAGTACTGCTCGAGAAACAGGTGGTATGGCTTGCAGTCCACGAGAATCCGGTGATACTGTTTCTTATTGATATAGAAATCAAAGAGTTTTGTCGCAAAGTCATACCCATACTGATTCATGAAAAAGTCGATCTTGTCAAACACGTACTCCGGCGACGTTTGTTCACGTTCTTTCTCAAGCACATAAACCACTGAAGAAAAGTCATGATATTTCTGCGCAATGGCCAATGCCTCTTTTGTCATTCCGCGCGTGGTAAGCGCTTCAATCCATTGTCCTTTTCTCCGGTTGTACCACTTAATATACTCGTAGAGCTGATCGTCGCTTGTTTGCTGCATATACTGCACGGCACTCGTGACGAGAAAGTACAAGGTCTCCGTGAGTTGAATCAACTCGTTTCTGCCTGCAGCAGTATCCAAGATCTTGTAGGCATCGTTCTTAGTGCAGTAAGCTTGCGTGTAAATCTCCTCGGCTTTCACCAAGAGGCTGGAGTCGAAGATCCAAAGTTTGAATGGCGGAATCTCGCTGATACCAAAAATGTAAGCAGCTTCGTTTTTGAAAACAGCGTCATGCAAAGTTTTCACCAAAAGCTGGAGCAGGGCTCGCACGGGCAAACTAGATGCGGATACTGCTTCCACGAAATCAGTGAGCACGTAAAGAACCTCGCTGATATTTGTCGTGAAGAACGAGCGAACGATATCGTTCGATTTAGGGTCATGAACCGAATCATTTGCTTTGATCACATCCTTTAGAATTCGCTTCAACGCACCAGAATCCCCGTTGGTTTCTGTTTCCGAGCTTGGCAGATCGACCATGTTCCACAAATTTGCCGCCACTTCCATCTTCTCGAGTGATTCGACCAAGAGCGGCAAAATTTCAAAGTAAACATCGGCAAAGTTGTGTCTTGCATATTCTATAAGCGACTTCAACAATTGGAGACGCATCGAAAACAGGTCTCTTGTGCTGGAGAAGTTGGCGGGAAGATATGGCGACGACGAGTCCAAGATTTCGGAGACAATAGCGCTCAAAGCTGGTCTTACGACATCAAGCGAGAAAGTAGTGTCCACATCAAAATCGACAAACGACTTGTCGCCATAGAATATTGCTTGCAGGACACGCGACTTTAGTAACACAACGGGATCTGTGGGGTCGGAATCGTCGAGGGCGAAGTTTGCTGTGATGTCAGCAAAGCGCTCGATTCTCACCACACCATGGTCAGCGGTGATAAGCACCAATGCTGGATTCTCGGCATCTGATAACTTGTCTTCGTAGCCGAGGCCAATAACTTGCATGGAAGCCTTAAACTTGACCACGTCTTCCCATTTTGGTTCGTAGAAGTGGAAGTCGGCGGAAGGCGCTGAAATAGCGTCTAGATCGGTCATGATCACAAAATTGCCGATGCTGATGAATGCAGTATGGCCTGGCTTTGGAATGAATAAACGTGGCCGGCCCGAATCCTGAAGAGAAGACGGTTGAGGGAGCTGGCGGGAGCTGAGAACAAGAACTCCGCTGCTGTTGATTTTCAATTTGAGAAGCAAGAGTTTGCTTTTCTCTGTATCGTGCATCGAGCTCAGCGCCGTCACTAAAGCGACAAAAATGTCATGCTCGAGATCGGTGTCCTGAACCAGGGGCCAGAGATCAAGGAATCGCGTGTGTAATACGGAACCGGGAATAAGACCGTCGACATTTCTTTCCAAGTACGACGCGAGCTTATACAGGATAGTTGCTCGGTGATTTACGAAGGGAATACCATTGGCAGATACGGCTATTGTGAACTTCTTGAATGTTCCGGCAGCATCCTGTACGATGATGTTCTGCAGCGAGCCGTGGATTCCAGAATCGCTTGTCTTGATCGACACGATTTCGTCAGCAAGATCGGTCTGGCCCGCATGCAGAGACAGACCACCTAGCCATCCACTGAAGAACAGGGGTGGGGCTGGTTTCGTGAGCTCCAAAGTCGACAATTTTGGGGTTCCTTTGATATCACGAAGGACCACTAACACTACGCGTTTCCACGAGGTGGCTACTGCTATTCCTGCTGGCTCGACGTTCTCGGCCATAGTAATATACTCTCCCTGAGCAGCCAGAATGCCAATATGCGTCTCAATCGACTGACTACTGATCATGCCAAGGGCGGGTGCATACTGGACACTTTCATAGAAGAAAACATGCCCGGAGGTTGCGTTGATGATGGCCAATCCAGGATCCAAGGTCGTGCCCGGGGTCGGCCGGGTGAGAATCGCCAACTGTAAGGCATTGGAGTCGAGATCGCCATCACTTTCCGAAAGAGGAAATTCGAATGTGAGCGGAGTGTGATCAGTGGCAGTATACGGCCATACGTTGATTGCTTTTGGCGTGATGGCTAGGGCACATCGCGTGGCATTGTCAGTATACCCATTGGCGAGCTCCAGCCCCACATTTTCGGGACTTTCCGTTTTCAAAATAGGCGGCAAGGCCGGAAGTCGCGAGACACAAAATTTATCGTTTTTCGTCAACTCAAAGGCGCTATTTGTGGGCGGAGGAACGGCGCTTACGAACGACGCGAACTCGGTCGTCGAGTCGGCAAGAAACGTCAGTTTCCCCGATACGGCATCGGCGCCGCTGCCACCAAACTGCCGAGGCTTGAAGATTCCTGCGGGATGTGACATTGAAAATTATTTTTCAAATTGGTTTTTGCGTGTGTGATGGAGTTTACGAGGGAAGAATTAGGAAAACTTAAGGTATTGAAGGCTCTCGCGCTGGGAAAACAAGATGCGCGCTTCCGTGGGCCTTTGCAGGGAAGAGAATACAGTTTGATGAAAAGAACGAGAAGGGAATAAGGGATCTAAGGAGGATTTTATCAGGTAAAGAAAATTTATGTTGAATTATAGGACTTTATGTTTTGATTCGGTTTTTTTAAGTTGTCTTTCATTTGGGCTCAAGTATGGCGCCTTCCCAGCTGTGAACCTTTTGCGCTTTGATCCTTTTGCAGCCACTCATCGGGTCCAGGAAAACAACGAACATTCTTTATTACATACAATTGATAATTTAGAAAAAGTGGTGGATTTTGAATGCCAAATTTGAAGAAATGGTTTGTTGATTCTGTCTTATTGATTAAGAAACAATTCTATGAGGAACGTTATACTATCGGAAGTGTACGCGCCGTCTCTTATGAGCGGCAAGTTTCATTATCTCTTCCCTTCAGATTTTATTTTTATTTACGGAGAGAATTGGTTTTTCGAATTTCAATGCGTGCACAATAAAATCGGTGTTTTATTTTGTCCGTCTATTTTCCCCGCTTCTTTGGTGAACAGTCTCTTTAGAAATCTGTTGTACATTTTACGTGAACGATTGTCTCTGTACCATTGTCCTATGCCACGTAAATAATTTAACGCGTTAAATGTTCTTTGTTGATGCGGCGAAGCAGTCGTTTGTTTTGCGCCCTTTTATTTCCCCCAGCACGACTAATTCAGATGAAACCCATGGATTTGATCTTGATCAAGTCGACGTAACGCCCAGATTTAAATGCTTTCATGTCCAGATACACGCGAAATAGAGCTCGAGTAGACGGGGTGCTGGTGGTACTGTTGTGGCAAGAGGCACGTCTCCTTGAATTGGCAATGCTCACAGTTCCTGATCGTCGTTTCATCATACTTAACTCCGCATTGCATTCAGAGCTGTTTCGTGATTGCCGGGTAAGGATAACCGTGTTGGTCGTGAAGGAACATGAAGTTGAAGTTTTGCTTCCCATTGAATAAAATTTTCGCCTATGGTATTTTTATGGAGTCAAGAAAGGGATCATGGGGTGTCATGCGTAAGTGATTGACTTTGAAGAAGTTGTTTTCCTGTTCTGGACACATAGGTAAAGCTGAGGGAATGACCAAATTTCTACGCTACATTAATGATTCAAACGTACATATGCTGCTTTAACTCAAGTATAACTCTCATCAAAAGTTATCAATATTCATTCAGTGAAAGGAAAATGGCGGAGTTCCATATGGCTTTTCCGCATGCATGTGTCATATCATGTGATGAATGAGGAGTAGGGAAAGAGGGGAAAAAGGACCCTTTCCTGAAAAATTCGATCATGAGGTCGTAGAATCCGAAAACACTAGAAAAAAAAAAGAGATCAAAAAAATGGTCTGAATTTTGGGGTTGTGAAAAAAAAAAACTCATCGCCCGGTCTTCCTCGGCTAGTGGTTTGCATCGGAGTTCCCCGCATATCTCTTCCTCTTTGGGAATGTTTAGCTCCTGGCGCCACGCACGAGCCAATAGCGCCATGCATTTTCATAATCCTACTTTTTTCTATTATTTCTCCTTCTTCTCTTTTCCTTTTTTTTCACACATAATAATATAGAATATGATTATTGACCCTCAAGGCGACTCTCATGCCAACATTTGTGCCACACCGGGGTTTGTGCCCAATCATGGCCATAATCACGGCCATCGGTCAAATTTTCACCATATGAGGTACTTTGAAAACCCCGGGGCACCATACAAAGAGCTTGAAAGACACAGATTTCATTCGAATATCGGACCCAGTCAGACACAAAAACACGTTGACTTTGTGAATACCCAGATACAAGATATCAGTAAGCAGAACAGGGTCTATCGATGCGACCTGTTTAATCCCGCATTCATAGGGCTTAAAAGAAGAATGCATCATCTTTGAGGAACCTAAAAGAGAGAAATCATCTCTAATGTAACTTTTTTCGTATGCTCGATAGCAAAAATTCTGAAAACAGACAAAGAGGCAGCTGCGTTATAGTATTTTCGGGAAATTATAAGAGGGCACTTTATAGGGCACCGTGGCGAAAAGAAAAACAAAAAAGAAAGAAAAAGATCTTTTGTTTGAGTACAGCTTAGGCCGTGCCATTATTTATTTATTTATTAGCTTAAAACATGGAATTCAATGCATGTGATTATTCAGATCGAGCCTCGGTCTAGCAGTGCCTTTCTCTAAGCACACCAAGAACGTAGATACGGAAGTGAAAGTATCAAAGAAAGAAAAAAGAAAATCAAAAGAAAGCGAAACATTTTCTTCCTTTTTCCTTTTCAATTGAATTTGAAATTGATATCGAAATTGCAATATTACATATTCGGTGTTCACCGATGTTTCCGGCTGCCGCACACAGTCGCATCACATGACCAATGTAGCTGACATCGATTATCCCATCCCGAACTCTTTATGGGAGGGAAATGAGTGCATTTGCTGCTCTTAGAAAGCTTAAAGATGTTCAAGATTACTGCTTTCCGTCTCCATTGAAGCATCTTCTGGAAAATCACGTGCACTTCTCGAACTTCAAATTCACCATCGAGAACTCTGCATTCACGCCGAAATCCGTCTATATTGCCCTTCTACCGTCGCAGTATATCGTGGTCCATGGAACGTTCGATCTCAAGGTCCATCGTGGAATTTGTATTTTGAACAACGTCCACAAAATCCCGAACGATGTGTCCCATCCAATCATAGCCAGTTCTGCAGAATCGCTACCGACGCTTGCATGTCCGGAATCTGACGGCACTGAAATCCCTGTCAAAGACGAGATTTTCCCCAATTATGCCACCGTAATAGAGCTTACAAACTTATCGCTCGGACTCGAGAACTTGGGCACGTATTGTCCTGATTTATCTAAACTATATCCTCAGCCAGAATATGGCTATACTTTCGAAGTTATTCTCGAGGAGAAAGGATCTGTCAGCGCGATCCATTTTGAGCCCTCCACAATCAAAGTGTTAAATGGGATTTGCCGAGAAATGGAAGCAGTCGTAGTGTTCGGAGTCCCCAATAGCGGGAAAAAGACCTTTGCCCGTACGGTAGTCAACAATGCGTTGCTTTCAGGAAGAAATCGTGTCGCGTACCTTGATCTCGATCCCGCCAGCGTCGATGCTGATCCCGGGTGCATCTCCTTGAGAATTCTCCGTAATCCCGTTTTCGGCGAGTTCTCGTTTCTTAGCCAATCGGAAATCAGCGAAGAGCATATCCACCGTTACTACGGATTCTCCAGCTTCTCCGACCGCCCGCAACTCTACGCTCGCTTGTGTGACGAGCTACTTACATACTATAGAATCAATTTCGAGGCCAAAGGCATTCCGCTTGTGGTGAAGTATCCGGCCTGGATCAAGGGCTACGGGAAAAAGCTTCTTGTAGATTTCAACAAGATCTTGAGCCCGAAAAAGATGGTTTACTTGACACATACCAACGCCATTACTTTAGAAGACTACCAGGCCGACCAATTCGAGGAATCCGATCACCCCGATATCGAGGTTCTATCCGACTTCAACAAAGACTGCTCGATTGTACGAGCAGTTCGCCGCGCGAGACCGTTCACGAAAAATGATCTCTTGATGCGCAACAAACTTCTATATTTTCATCATGTTTCCGGGTCAGGCTTCGATTTCGTGAAGCCGATTCTTCACCAGGCGCCAATAGAACTTCCATTTAGTCTCGTTTCGACCGTCAGCGTGCTCAATCTTAATGATGAAGATCCGATTACCAAAGGTGCCGTTAAAGATCTTACTGAGGCCACCATTATGGCTATATATACAACAAACTCCACCTTGCTGCCAAAACACATGTATATACCGAGCGCCACATTTCTCCTGCTTAAGAGCAACTTCGTGGGGCTTTGCATGGTGCATCTGGTGGATCCTGTACAACGCGTCTTCAACGTATACTTGAAAGATGTAGAACAAGTATCGGAAAAATTACAGCGGGCGACTTCTGAGGGCCATTCCACATTGCTTGTTCGTGGCGAGGGCCAGATTCCCCCAGTCGAGTTTACCAACGGATTATCCGGCAAAAATCTAGATTTACCGTATGTGAGCTTTGACACTCTACCGAAACTTGGGGGCATCTGGAAGGTTCGCCGTAACATCGGGAGAAAGAACCATGGGTAAATGCTACAAAGATGATAATAATCAAGTGAGATAGAGTCCATACCGGGATCAAATAGATACTAGAACCTTAATTCAAATTGTAATTCCTTCATTAAAATCTACACACTTTACAAAAGCACAGCTCCGCTGCACTTTTGTTATTACTCAAGCTTCTGTCTCTTGCTCTCGCTCTCCTCTTCACCGTAGTCCTCCTCATCGAACTCAGCGTCATCAACCTGGTCGTATTTCGCCTTCAAACCCTTCATCTTACGGGTCTGCATCTTGCTCAAGTCCTGGTTACCCACGTGAATCTTCGCCACCTTATCACCCATGAAGTCGGTGGTTACGTTCTTCTTGACCTTCGCCTGTAATTGCTTAGGCTTCGAAAGAGCGGCCTTCTCCACATCTGGAGCCGGCGTCGTGCGTCTGCCGATCTTAAAGTCGAGTCTGGGACCTATTTCGTCAACCTCGACGCGAGGAATCTTTTGTCCACTCTTATACGACTTCAATTTGTACACTCTGAAATGCAATTGTGGTAGCGTGGTTGAGTTAGGGTCCTCGATCTCGCCCACGGATAATGCGATGATATACTGCAAACCGGCCACATCCTGTAAATCGGTCTCGTCACCTCTGTAGAAGTCCAAGAAGTAGGATTTTATTTGCTGGAATACAGGATGGCTGTCGAATGCAGGACCGTTGAATGTGAACATGGGCTTCAAGCCCACGGGGAACGTGACCTTACGGAAATCGTTGAAAAGTTTGTGTCCGCTTTGTACCGACAATTCAATCATATCGTATACTTTATGGTTGAAAAAACGCGAGAAAATCAACGTGTTGGGTCTCTTTTTGTTATGCGTAGAAAGCACCATGAGCGAGCAGTCGTTTTTCTCGGCGAAGAACTCCAATCCCGAAGCATCGTCAAATGGTCTAATGTCGTTTTTTTTCGAAAACTTCTTGGCCTCGGGTTTCTTCAACGCCATCAAATCCACCATGGCGTCATGCAAAAATTTGTTGCCCGTAGGGCCGGGCACGAACAATGCATGCTTGGTATTTTCCACGAGCTTGGCCTCTTTTTTGGCCATCGCTCTTTTCGAACGGGCATTCTTGGGTTTTCTAAACTGTTAATATTTTGTCATTTGAAGCTTTTTCTTTCTTACGAAATAAATATAAACATACACTGTTCTGATCATATTTGGCGGGCAAAAATTAGTTAGTGAAGCGTCGAAGTCTCAGTGATGCTCATCGCATAATCAGGCCTGGAAAAAGTGAAAAAGCCTGGGGCGCGCGACTGCACTTGGCCACACCTGATTAGTGGTGATAGAAAGATACTAATTTTTTTTGGAGGAGAAATTTCAAATTCGCGTAGTTTTTATTGTGTCGATGCTAAATGTGTGCTGATAAATTCTTGCGTTTCTTTTGATTTCATGGCAAAACCGAATTGGCCCAAATGTCTTATGAATCAAGTCATCATGGTAACCTCGAATTTGTATTACAGTATAACTATTTAAATTACAATTTTGGCTCCGTCATTTTGCGATTAGATACGACAGCTGTCTCCTTTAAGACAGACCGATTTTTAAATTTTTAATTGGAAAATGCATGTTACCACCCCATGCGATGATTGGCTGATAGAGATCCAAATCGAGAACATCATTCTATTCTTGAGTTCTTGATGTATCCGTGAGGTACAGGCGAAAGACGTAATATCAATGAGTGAAACTCATCCTTTATGATGCGATATACTGAAGAAACTATGCATTTTCCTATTATTATCCATTCTATATTCTATTTACATTTGGCGTTGAAGCTGTTGAAAAACTGGCACACAACTTCAACGCACCAGAACTCGCCCGAATACTGAACCCAGCCCAAGTGACCGCCTAGGTCGGTGGTCGCCATCGCCAAGTAAGGGTTTTTCAGTGTCAAACCGGCGAAGTCAATATTGGAAGAAACAGTTGGGTCATCTGTGGAATTTAATGATAAGGTTGGCACGCGGATCTTGTCTGCTCTGTGCACGGGGGACGCCGCCTTGTAATAGTCCCATGAATTGTCAAACCCTGCAGTCTTGCTTGTGAGATTGTTGTCCCACTGGTACGTTTTTTTGGCAGCCTTTGCCTTCTGTATATTCTCATCATTGAAGATTTCCGGTGCAAATTGCTTTAATTCCTTGGAGTTGCTCTTCACGAGCTTATTGAGAAAGGTGCAAAGGTTGGGGTTGAACATGAACTTTCCGCTGAGTGAGCTGTCTACATGATGTGCACTAGCGACCATGTCCCATGGACAACCCACCAACACTGCAGCGCTGACCAATGGGCGAGCGCTTTCTCCTGCAAATGCCAAATAGTTTGCTAAAAGAACCGCTCCAAAGGAAAATCCTACTGTGTAAATTGGACGATTAGGAAAGCGGGATCTTAATTCTTCAAGCGCCTCTCTTATGTCCTCATGAGAAAGACCATTGAATAGTTGACCTGTGGTGAGTTTCGTGCGACAGCAACCGCGAGAATTCACCACGACAAGGTCCCATTCGCTGGTTGGGTCCTTTGTCAAATCTTCGGCTAAGTTTCGGATTAATGGTTCATGTGAACCACCCGCCAAACCGTGGAAAACAACGCAAAGAGGCTTGGTATTGTCGTCCTGGTCTTTGGCCGAGATTTTGGAATGCTCATCTTGCGTCAAAAACCGCGTGCGTGGGTGAAGCTTGGGCAGCGTCTCGGGGATGGTTTTTTTATAGATTTCACTGAATTCTCTTTCCGATTCCGGCTTGGGAATGATCCAGTCGAAAGAGCACGCACCATTATCTGCGTACGTGAAAAGTTCACGCCCATAGTAAACCGCAAATTCCGTGGGCGAATTATGCATTCCATAATAAATCGTCTGGAGCAGACCATTGAATAAAAATGGATGGAGCCAGAGTTTTTTCGAGGAGTCAAGAAGTGGAAGCTTGTTGACCAATTCGGCAAATTTCACCGCTCCAGATGAGCCGACCTCCGGTGAATTTTCGCTTGCGGAGTGTACTTTGATCGACGAACGGAAACCCCATTTCCAAAACCCTACAAATGTCATATTCCTTTCCGACTCGAATTTGGGAATTTAACTAACCCACTTCAGTTGACAGCATTGCGGCGAGTATTTATTTATCAGGGCGATGCCAAGAATTAGATCGCGCTTGCAGCTGAGTAGCGTCGGCTCATGTTGCTGGAGCGGCGAGCCGACGCAATGTGATATCTCCGGAATCGTCGCGTTGCTCGGAGATAAGGCTGCGCAAAATACTCACCACACGCAAACGCTCTCTTTTCTCACTTTATCGTCACGCGACTTTAATATGATTGCGGCTTGATTTTGACAAGTAGCGAAATTCTTTGCCTCAAGTTCCCGATGGAAGATTATTCATATTTCTTCATTTCGATAACAATTGTGGTTTTTGGCAACTATTGAATTGAGCTCACTTCGAAGTGTAACAACAAAATACTTGACATGTATTGAATTTGGACTAAGCTGAAGTTTTTCTACGAGCACACTTCAAATTCAACCAAAACAGTATAAAAAATGTATTTGGAGAAAAGTGGCTCTCACAAATATAAAAGAACGTATTGGTATGTACGCGAACACTTTCGCAAACTAGCGAGAGCACTTAAAGAAGCAGCTGGGATTACTCAAAATGAGAATAGCTCAGTTCCGAAGAAAAAGCCTTGTTATGTACACAAAGTAAATTACACCATTGCTGCTGGTGCATCAGACTCCATTGCTTCGGCAGACCAAAACCTTCCAATTGTTCCGGAAATGGCTTCAACTTGGCGCGGTTCCGTCGAAAGGCTGTCGAAATTCATCAGTAATATATCAGATTTTCAAGAATCATAGTTGTAAAGGGAGCTCTTTACAGAGCCTTTTCTGTTTCTGGCACGGAATTGAGGTCTCTCGGTCATAAAGCTTGGAAAGTCACAGAAAACGGCATCACCCTCCATCAATGGACTGTGACTTCTTTTACTTATTAAAAATCGATACATCACTGTACAAATTAATTGAAAACTTCAGAATTCAATAATGGAAAGCCTGCTTTGTTATAGTATTCATTTCACTCGAATGTACTTAGACCAGAGAAAATGGAGCGCGGGAGTTCTGAAATTCGCAGCCACTCAAGATGGAGTCCGAACCAGCTTGCATCTCTTGAACAAAAATGTGACAAATATCAAGAGGGTTAAAAAGCAGCATTATGTGTTATTCCAAACAAAAAAAAAGTCCAGTATATCACCATTGGCATGTGACAAGAAAAAAATTGAAAAAGAAAGGTCGTGCCCGGATTCGAACCGGGGTTGTTCGGATCAAAACCGAAAGTGATAACCACTACACTACACAACCATATTGAAGGAAAATGATTTGGAGTCAACTATGTCGTATTAAACAAAGATGAGACATCGATATTTCATCGCCGCGAAATCCAAGCCCCGTCAATAAAGGGAAAGCAAGACCGAAGTCTCAAGTTTCACAAGGCTTCAAACTTGCGCTTGCTGCCAAGGAAATGCTGGGGGATGAATATCAGAATACTAAGGATGCTTTCCGATCATTGAGCAGGAAAGAACAGGAAAAATTGCCACCAATCCAGCCTAATCGTTTTTCCGAGATATGCCCGGAAGTTCAACCCAAGAAAAGATGGGAGAATTTTTGGAAAAACCTCTACAAGGAAGAATGGCAACACCGACACGACTTTGCG
>JAJMGZ010000077.1:0-19857 GCA_030582795.1 Metschnikowia chrysomelidarum | reverse complement strand
GCGGCAGATTAAAAAGGAACTAAAGGCAACACCCCCGATGGGCCTATGACACGCTAATTCGAGAACAAAAACAGAGGCGTATCAAGCTGGGCCATTTTTGCTGAGGTTCAGCGTGAGATAGCTCGTGGTTGGACACTTGGTATTGTCTCTGGGGCCGGCTAGACTCGTAGCCAGGCATGATTAAAGGTTTTATGTATAATCTATTATATAGTTTTGCTAATGGAAGGTAGAAATACCGGCCAAAAGCGTCCTTTAATCTGATGCATCTACCAAAAAAAAAAAGGAAGGTGGAGCCTTATGGCTCAATACGCTTTCTGTGGTATGATCGCGTTTTCTATGTTCTGCGGGTTTAATTAACGGCCATGTGATATCTTTTTTTGTAACAATTGAAACTCTTGGAGTGCTTCTTACAACAACATGGTCCACATCAAAAGAGATCGGATGACTGAAAATAATGGACGGCTGGAGAGCGGATTGTCTTTTTTCGAAGTAAAAACACGCTCAAGAAAATCTTTTTTTTCTCTAATCATCAAATATGTGGCGCGGCTTCGTTGCAGCAATCACGCGAACGGCGCGGCGCCAGGAAAAAATCTTGCGTGTGCCGGATGAGATGTCAAGTGACCTAATCATACATCCCACGTGACGCGTAAGGAGCAGCCGAAATCTTCGTGATTTCAAATAGAAATCTTTTTCCTTAGCTTCATTAAATTCTCCCACGTGCCCTAAAACTCTATTTTTGTAAGGATTGCTCGGCAAATATTATTGCCCCAGTATAAGAGCTCGCGCCGAAGTAACGCGGGGCGGGCTCATCTCAATCACCTGTGTGCAGGCCTATCGTTGTCCAGGGCGCACCCATTTTCGTGGAATGTCAATTTAGATAGTACATTGCCGAAATAGATAAAGTTGACATTTTGCCGGCACAAAAAGCAAATTCCGTTATAAGAACAAGGTTTCAGAGAAAACTGAAGTAAATATCTTCTCTGTTTTCACCTGGTCCAAAACTCCTGTCTTGTTGCCGACTGCCTATCGTCGACTGTGTTTCAAAGCCATCCCGCCTACTGGTCCTAAACATCGAGACCATATCACGTGCAAAGAATCTACGAAAAGACAGTAAAAACATCTTATTTCATCTCACCAAATCTAATTTCACTTCACCGCTTTACATTCACTGGTGGTATACATTCCGCTGCTCTTGGAAACGAGGCGTTGTTCTTTGTATCCGCGCATACGCAAGCACGCAGCTAAGCGACAAAAAAAAAAAGAACACAGACATCATGAGCATATCTTTTCTGGAAACGTGGAGATCTCCGCTGGATGTACTGAGTCGTTCTGTAAGCCCCGTCGTGCTTAAACCAAATCCCACCACCACACCTACGCCTCAGCAGAAACAGCGTCTGTCTTCGATGAACTCGGTCTCGTCGCAGCTGAACCATATGCGCAGCATGCTGATTGCGAGCCAAGATTCGCCGCGTAATTCCATTGTTTCCGTTGACGATTTCTTCGTAAAACCACCCCGGAACAATAGTTGTTCCAGTCTCGCGTCTCTCGGGGTATCTGGTTCTCCGCGCGAGCTCTCTCGAGATTCGTCCACTTCGGTCCAGCGACGGTCGCGTAGAGGCCGAAACGGCAGTGCGATTATTTCTGACGAAGAATCTTCCGATGCCGAGCCCGTATTACCCCGCTCGATGGTGTGGCGGCGGCGGCGCTCCAGCGATAAAGTCCACAAGCCGGAATTTCTTCTAAGTTTCAAGCATAATTTCAAGTTCAAGTACGATACGTACTTCAAACCTAAAGCGTCGGCACTTAATATTGCCGCAGCAGCGCCTACAAGCACCGGACCGACTACCAGTCCGGGCAACTTTGCGATTCCGACGCTCAACTCCAACCTGCCGCTTTCGGCTTCTGGCCCGCGTCTTGAGGATCCAATGCCATCGCCGCTTTCGCAGGCAGTCGAGGCTCCAGAGCGACATAATCTACATAATCTGCATCAGAACCAAAATAGCTCGATATTTCTGGAAAGCGTGCTGCCAGTGACCCCCACGGCCAAGAAAACCCGCCTGTCGCTGATGACGCAGCTGATGTTCATGAAACGCAAATTAATGCTTTCCAAAGACATCCAGCTCGAACTACTGGCGGGCCATGCAGCCACGTTCGCCGCGTTTCCCACTACTACTGGTCATAATCCGCAAGATTCCCGTCCTCGGTTGGCCCTTTCACAGCCTTCTCCATCACGTACTGCACTTCGTCACCATCACGTGCCTATTCATTTGAACGACGCTGTGCCCACGGCACCGTCCCTTTCGTCTTCGTCATCTTCTTCACCTTCTTCATCTTCTTCGCAAAATCATCCTGCAGCATTGAGGCTGGGCCCGGTCCATCCGTTCAAATCGCCGTCGCCGTCACACGCGACAGGTCCGCTCCCTCTCAACTTACCTAATTCATCTACTTCGGCAAGTCCGCCGGCCATTCTCCCGCCCACGGAGCAAACACTTCGGCAGCAGAATAAGTTAATCACCGAGCTCAATCGCAAGTGGAATAGGTCCATGTACGCGCCTGCTCTTGAAGACTTTGGTCTGCATGATGTGCACGCCCTTGACTTCGCTTCGGGGCGTATGGCGTCAAAAAAGCGCGGGAGGTCTGAGCTGGCTTCAAGCACCGACAGCCTTGCTACGAATTACTCGTAGCTTTCGTATTTATAGCATTTATTTCCATTCTATCTAATATACTCTGGGACCACTCGACAATTTAGGCCTTTAGCCGTACTTCATAATCAAAGCAAAACCTCGTCGTCCTCGTTCGCGGTCAACTCCTTGAAAAACGGCATTTTCAATAGTTGTGTCGCACTGAGCCGCTTGGTAGAGTCCAAACTCAAGCATCCGTAGAGCAACAGAATCAAGTGCTTGAGGTCGCTATACTCCTCGAGCGATTGGCTCAATTTCTCTTGAGCATTTGGCGTCGCCGGCTCGGTATTTTCAAGCGAAGGCTTATTGAGTGAGTTGGTCTCTCTATCAAGGAACTTGAGCGTGTCATAGATGACACTGTCTGGTGGCAAGCATCCATTCTCCTCCTCATACGCCAATACCGTGACAATAAATCTAATAAGGTTTCCGCCAAATGACGTCATTTGGGCCGTGGGGGCGTTCAACTCAAGACCACATCCATGCAACTCGGCGCACTTCAGTACCTTCTCCGTGCCGAAAAGAAGAATGATTTCCATCAACGCATCAATATCATCGGGAGAATTAAAGAGAGGGAATTTGCGAGCAAGCAACGATAAACCGATGATCCCTGCGGACCAGATGTCGATTTTCGTAGATTGGTTAGTGCACTTGAAGAGCACTTCTGGCGCTCTGAAGCCTCTTGTTCCTGCTCTGTTCGCACGTCTTGGTGGTCTCTGGTCCACTTTAGGATACGCCGCTTTGATGTTGAGGCGCTTCAGATGAGCCTTATGCAAAGAGGAACGGTCCTTCAAGAGACAGGGACAGCTATTGGATGAGCGAGAAGACGGAGAATTGATGTACATCTTCTCGGCCAAGCCAAAGTCTACAAGCACACCCTTGCCCTTGAATGGATCGTAAAGGAAATTTGTCGGCTTCAAGTCACGATGGATGATGCCTTTACTATGCATGAACTCCAAGCCCTGAAGCATCTCACACATGTAGTTTTTGATTCCCTTAACCGGTATGTCACGGTAGAAATCACGGAAGTCTGCGTGTTGATAATACGGCAAGATTGCGAGGACCTGGTCCTGGTGGCGCAAGATATCAAGTAAAGGCGCCACGTGAGCGTTGCCGCTCAACATGAACAAAAGGTTGAGTTCGTTGTGAATACGGTTTGGAGAAGAGGTGACGTAGATCTGTTTTAATGCCACGAGCGGGTGTTTCTTTCTCTCCTTTTCCTGATGTTTCAGCCTAATAGCGTTTCGCAATGGCGGCGACTTCCACATCTGCGATCCGAGCATCACAGCGCCGTCGATTGCTTCCGCTTTGTATACTGTGGAGAATGTACCCTCGCCGATCTTGTCGATGAGTCGGTATCGCTCGGCCAAGACTGGAAAATTCTCCTCCAACTTATTCATCTCTTCAAGCACCTCTAGCGACACGTCGTCCACTGCCTCGTCGGCATGATTTTCGGTTGATGAAGAAGGTTCGGTGTTTTCTGTCGCCCACGAATTTGCGGCATTATGCTGGTCGGTAGCGTGATCGGGCTTGAGAGTAGCATCGGCCGCCGGAACCCGTTCACGTGATGCCGCCGAGCGTAAGTTTTGATCTCTGAGAAACGGAATCAGCAGAGGACCAGAAACTGTCGAATCGGCAATCACCAGAGAATTCTGACGGGTTACAGTGCCACTGCGGGAGGTTTTAGCCGCCGGCTGTTCGAAGAAAGGGTCGTCTTTTGCCGCCCGCTTGCGCGAGAGCTCCGCTTCTAGATTTTGAACTTTATCCTGGAAGCTGGCGGCAGACAAGTTTTCATGATTCGGAGCACCAGGAAATGACAAGCCGTGGCCCGTCAGCATGTTGCGCCCACGTAGACTTTTGAAGGTAGGGCCTATGGCGTCCATGTTTTTATGTGATGATGCTTGAAAAAAGATAAGATTTTTTGATTTAGAGTTGATAAGAAACAAAAAAAGAGGTTTTATGGGAGAAATACGTTTATATCAACGGGGATATGAAGGGATTTGTATAAGGTTTTTGTTTTCTTTAGGTGCTAGCCGCCAGTCTTTCCAGCCCTGATCCGGGTTTGATGCGTGTTTTGCGCGCACGTCTGCCATCTCGCGTTTCGCGTCGCGCGGGAGCAATAAAGACATCAGATGAATCTTGCATTTTAGTAAATGAGAAAAAGTTTTAGTCTGTTTTTAAGATTTGTGGTTTGAAACTTTAAATAATGCTTTATCTATTTTTGTGGTTGAAGTAGGAAATATGGCGAATCTCAAATGCTGTAATTTGCCCATGTCGTTTGATCAGACATACGGCGACTGACCTGTATAGACGCGTACGATTTGCAACCAGGTCACCATGCATCAAAAAGCAAGCATCCAGCTTAACATGGGCCAATGATTATCTGGAACTTTTGGTTTTCGAATTTTGTGAGCGAAAAAGAAATGGTTTTTAAACCATTTTGATCGAAAAAGAAAACTCGTCGAACGATCGTCGCGTAGCTGATTCATGGCACAAGTCAACGTGAAAGACTCAATTTAACGGAGGTTGATTCGTGAGAACTAATAAAGATCAGAGAATTTGTTGCTGTAAATCTGTCAATGACACAAGAAAAGTGTGAAGCACAAGAAAAGTGTGAAGCACAAGAAAAAGGTGAAAAGCGGCAAACGTTGAATTCCAGGAGTTGCTGAAAAAAATAAGAAATACCGAGGACTATGGTGTACTACATCTTGATACTAATACGATTCCGGTGGGACTCATCGCTTTTACCACTCCAGATGTCAAAGCTCAAAATCAAGATTGTTTCATCAAGTCATTACAGTTGACAACCAATGGAATTCGCGTATTTCGAATAAAATTTCGCGATTTCCGGTTTAATCCACTCTTTTCTTTTATGAGAGGACGATTATTTATGGGGCTACATCACCAGATGATTGACTTCCTTTAAGTTTTAATTTGTTTTCGAGGATGGATTCCATTGGTCAAAATCTGTAGTACGGACCCACAGAAGTTTTTGAGACTGTTGTAATTAACGCTTTTCTAATTGCTTGAATTACTCAAATGTTATGCAGAGGTTTTTGCGTGTATTTCTTAAAAAATACTCGAAAAATCTTGATCGGAAAAAGAAAAACATAGTACTTTGAGTTCAAAGTTCTATCCTCAACGCGACATTTCTAGTTTCCCCGCGACATTTTTCTCGCTTCTTAATCCTGAGAGGCGCGACATTTTCATGAGCGCCGGCCGAAAATTTTCCACCTAACCGCGCAACCGCTCTCACGGTTTCTTCACACATCTCCGTAACTTTCTCTTAATCATATTTCTTTTTTAGCTCGATGTTCACAAAACCGTCAATTGCATCTGGGCCTCGACTGGTCGTGTCCCTCCAGAGCGTCAGATATGCCAGAAGACGGCCCGAATACCCTCGGTATCGTGCTCAGTTAGCACCACTTTCACACCCTAAAAAGGACCATAGCGGTTTCTTCCGCCGGCACATGAAAGCGTGGTTGGGTCCTCAGAATATCAGAGGTGAGTACCACAGAAATAAGTACTATTATCCTCCGCAGGATCACAAACCCAACTATATTGTGCCGGACGGCAACCCCGTAGATTTGGGTTCCGGTGCCCCATCGCTTGAAAGAGTGGACTTCAAGAGAGATACATCCTTACACCCCTTTCCACATAACCTTCATACGAAAACCGGACTCATTGTCTCGGACGATTTGAAGCAGAAAATTTATAGCGAAGTGGTCGAGGAGAATAGGCTGGCACAAGAGCTAGCACATAAATACGGGCTCAAGTTGGCGCGTGTTGAAGCAATCGTGAGATTGCAAACTATTGAGAAATCGTGGAGAGAAAAGGTATGTTTCATTTTTGGGTTTGATGCATTGGCCGACACAATGATGATCTTTTATGATTAGTCTTGAAGACACTTACATGGTTAAAATTTGCTTTATTTCTGAAACGTCGGCCACCATCAACCTCTTTTTCTTCTTTTTGATAGTATACTAACTTCTTAGGGTAAATTATCCGATAATCTCGAGAAATTCTCGGGCGTCATGAAGAAGATGTTTCCTTTATTCAGCCCTTCAAGAACGCAAGAGAATCTTACGGAAATTCCTACACCATCCAAAACCTTGCACCAGAGGTTTTTGACGATCTCTGAGTCGGAGCCTTTTGGCCCCGTCGATGCATCCAAGATCTTTGATCTCGAGCCTGCACAGAAAGTGTTGGACAACTTAACTGAAGTTCAGGAAGTTGGCGAACAGAAGGTGGCTATCAACAAGGTTGTTGTGGGTAAGGAGAAAGCAGGAGATAAGGCACAGTTCAGGTTCACCATGGCCACCTCAGGCAATGTGGGATACCGCTACGGTGCGTCGAGAAGAGACCGCAAGAAGGACAGAGCTGTTGGTTTCGACAAACTGGGCCGCATGGTCTATACTGTACAAAACAGCTGTACATAGTAATGGGATTATTAACGGTAGATTAGACTGAGGAGTGACTGAAACTCCAGACTCCCAGAATCGCCAAAATTCCCGGCGAGAATTGTACTTATTGCAAGAGAACGCACCATGTGCTCTTCCGCGCTCGATTTGTTGATCTATTATATTTTGGAACGGCATGATGTGTTGTTTTTCGATCCTCATCAATCCCATTGTGTCGCATTTTCTTAGTAAACAAATATTCAAATCGAGGACAGACTCATTAAAAAAGTCAATCGGTCAACGGCTATAATACATGGTACGATTTGCTCCCTATGCAACACATTCCAATCTTGTTTATGTTTAATTAGTATCGCATGGATATAGATTTTCAGAATACCAACAATATCAGGGACAATCGTGTTTCTACTGGTTGCAGGCTTTTCGGCGTTGGTTTTTTCAGAAATACAGTGATGTGCCTATGGGTGCAAATTTGTCGCAGCTATCATAACCAATGATACAAATAGTCAACCGAATTGAGCCAATGAAGAAATCGAAGCACTTCTTTTCCGAGGTTTCTAATGTCCTCAGAAAACAGTTTTTATAAGGTGATAGTCAAACTTGTAATATTTGAACTGTAAATTGGACGAACAAGTGGGACCAAAAGCAGGTCCTTACTTTGAGAAACAGACCGATCTTCAAAAAACGAAAGACTGTACTTCTAAGGTCCAAAGTCAGATCGGCGTAATTCTTTTTCACAAAATCAACCTTTTAATCCCATTTCTTTTTCTTCTTCATTAGCCCAAAAGAATCGCGTTTCAACATCCAATACCCAGATTCGAGTGATTGACCGAGTATTGTAAAGTAGAAGCAACTTTTAAACAAAAAACCTCTTTCTCATCAAAGCTCAAAAATCAAACTTATGTAGTTTTCTAAAAGATATTCATCGAAATTAAAAGCTTCTCCTTTTTTAGCCGAGGCAGTCTTAAGCCACGACCTGCATAGAACCCACGCGTCGGTCTATTTTTTCCCTGGGCGCGCCCCGGTTGGCACCCAAGTGACACGAAAACCCGCCAAGCAAGATTGTTCACGTGAAAAATCACATCTCTTTTCCAGCTAAAGATGCTTTCTCGATTGCTTGCAATTTTCGCTTTTACAACGGCAGTTTTGGCGCTGGCGTTGACTTTTAGCTTGCCGGCCAAGGAAAAGGCCTGTTTCTACATTTTCACCGAAAACCCCAACACACAGGTCTCGTACTATTTTGCCGTGCAGCAAGGTGGATCTTTCGATGTAGATTACTCCGTGAAAGATCCCCACGGTAATGTGTTGGTGGAAAAGAGCAAGGAGAGACAGGGAGACTTTGTGATCAATGCCCGTCACGCGGGCGAGTACGAGTTCTGTTTCTCGAACGAGATGTCGACATTTGCCGACAAAGTGATTGATTTTGAAATCAAGTACGATGGTGACGGGTCAAATGCGTTCAAGGCCAAGATGCCCGACCAGCCCAACACACAGCCATTGAAGCACGTGCAGGCAATGCAGGAGACGGCGTCGCAGATCGATGCCCAGTTAGAGGACTTGAAGAGATCTTTGCAATACTATAAAACACGTAATAACCGTAACCAGGCCACCGTGCGCCTGACGGAATCGCGTATCTACTACTTTTCGATTTTGGAGGTCTTGTTGATGGTCGGAATGGCGGCATTGCAGATTACCATCGTGCAGTTTTTCTTCAAGGGCTCGCGGAAGCAGCTCGTGTAAGGATTTGTTGATGAAAGAAAGAAAAAGTAGATTTGAAAGTGTATACAAAAATATAGTCACCGTTACTGAAAGGTAGGAAAGATAGTAAGGGAGGAAAGGCAGTAAAGGAGGAAAGTAGAGGCAGAACGTAGAGGCAGAGAGTAGAGGAAAACATTGGAGGTAGAAAGTAGAGGCACAAGGGGAGGCAAGAAAAAAATGAGACTTTTCTCTCATAATCTCAATTGATTACCAATTTATGTCCTTTGGCTTGTTTGGAGTTCTTGGCATCTAATTAAATCCCGTACTTAGCCTTCCTCTTTCATGACTTTATTATGGTCTCTTCCAAAACTAAAGACATAATAGTAAGCTATC
Organism: Metschnikowia chrysomelidarum; assembly: GCA_030582795.1. Lineage (NCBI taxonomy): Eukaryota > Fungi > Ascomycota > Pichiomycetes > Serinales > Metschnikowiaceae > Metschnikowia > Metschnikowia chrysomelidarum. Next base: position 10,670 of record JAJMGZ010000077.1, on the reverse strand, counting down.
ATACCTAGTCAAAATCATTATGCTATCTTTTATTTTCTCTAATGTACATCTTCCGCACTGGCAGCGTCCAGCCTGGCTTCTCAACCCCTACGACTTCTTACCCGGTCCTCTAGTTCCTCAAATTTACTGGCTGATAGGACAGTTTCTTAAGTAGTCGACCTTGTTTTTCAACACACGCACAGATTTCAAGAAAATCTCCGTTGGTGGCATGGCACCCGTGCTCTCCACATTGAAAATAAAGTGGTTTTTATTACGGCCGAGTTTCACCTTTCCGTTGAATTCTTCGTGACGCAACACTTCTCTCAGCACAGTGTCTTTACGCGCATCTTCGACATATGCAGATCCTTTATCGTCGATACCGATGACGCCGGATGGGAAGCATTTCTGGAAGCGTTTTGCCAGCTCACCGGTGATTGGAGCGGTGATATCAATGACAGGCATCAAACGGTAAGATGCCGTAGATACCGGCGAGAACTTGGCATGGTCAGCACCAATACCCAAGACACAGTGAACACGCAAGGAGATTTCCTGACCTGGACGCAACTTTGCGAGCAAAATGTCGGGGTCGCATGGCACTACCGGCTGGTCCTTGAACACCTCGGCCTGGCGGCCTTGTGGCTCGAATTTGAGGTCACGTGCGTACACGCTGGAGTTTCTATAGAGTACCTTAGGGTCAGTGGCGCCCTCAGGAGCATGTGGATTCTTGGAACAGCTGACATCAAGCGACATCACGATGGTGTTTGTGTCGTTGAAACGCTCTTTCTCATCGACGTCGGTGTCGACCCACACCAAGGCATCGGGATCTACATTTAAGGGAATAAGACCTATACGATGGGCCAACACTTCATCCTGGATGACCGAGGTATTGTTAAAAACATATACGGTTTCAGCAGCGACCGAGGGCACTTCGGCAAGCATGATTCTTCTGAACGCATTGGCGATGGAAGTGTCGACATTGATCATATCGAAGTTGGCGGATCTTTCTGCCACGTGAGAAATCGAAATATCAAAGTTAGCCTTGAATTTTTCAAGGTCCCATGCATGGTCTTCACCCGAATGGCCGGGGAAATCGGTGGTGGTGGTGTTTGTCACGCGATTGTACTCAATTCCCGCAATATCCGACATTTTTTTGAGAAGTGTGTGTGTGTATATGTGTTTCAAGACTCACGAATAAAATTTTCGGGATTTTTGCCTCGGAACAAGTCCTTTGAGATATTGCGGATTAAGTCTAAATCGGATCTGAGCAGAGGCCATTTTTTCCGCCTCATCTCTCTCATCGTGCAACATCGCGGTGTACGGGTGCACTCACGGTACCGCGAGCGAGCGAGTGTAGGATATGGTGGAAAGGCTGCGAAAAGCGGGGAACACCTTTTCTTTCTTATAGAAGAGACAAGTGATTTTAAAGGTTGCACAACGTTTTCAATTCTGAATGATTTACAGATATATCTTGGTCCTGTTGACAATTCTAGATCAAAGCTACGGTATTTTGGGAGCATTGGAGCTCAAAAGAACGAGATTCATTGATGAAAATATATATTGTCCGCCTCTGAGATGCAAAGAATTATCTACTTTTTCTTGTTGAATGCCATCATAACGAGTCTTCTTCTTCTTGCCAATTTCGTGATATGCGCGAATTCACCTGAAATGATCAATCTAACTTCTTTACTCATGATTTGTGGGTTTACGCAAGCATTCGGCGAAGAACCCGTCCACGAACCGAATCTTGTTGCTGGTCCAGTGATTCCGCCAAATGTTGATGACGCCACAGCTTCTTTACGCTTTCTGATATATCCACGATTAGTAAATTGACATTGCCGTCAAATCCGTCCGATACCATGTCCAGACTTACGGTCCCGTCGGCCGCGTCTATACTTTGGATATATTCTATATTGCTCGCCAGAAGCACCTGCAGGTCATCTACGGTACACCTGACACAGAAATGAAGAAGCTGGAGAAAAAATATGGCGAAATCATACATGACCAATTCCCACTTGGACCACGGAAGCCGCTCGCCGATGAACTGGAGCGTCAACCCGCCATGTAGTTGGCCATCGCTGGCCTTGCTTTTGGTGTAAGTTCCGAGAAAAACATGGTCAAAGAGCGAAAAACAGTTCACCAAGATAAGCGTCATTAAGAGAAACCATCGATGCTCGGCCCTGGCTTGCTCGTCAAATCGTATAATACGTACATCTACAAACGGGTGCGATACCCCGAACTGCGCAAACAATCGGAGAGTAAGGATTATCGAGGAGCAATCTCGAAGATATAGGAGGCCTATGAGAGCACATCCCACCGTGACAATCTGGGTGCGCAAGTCGGTGAGAAAATGTCGTTTTTGCTTGTAAAGCTGCTGAGCATTGTGGCATAGCGTCGCCTCTACCGAAGGGTACCGCGTCTCGGAAAACAGATCGGGCATCTGATCAGGCATCTGATCATGTGACTTCAATTTTAAAAATGGCGATAAAAAATGTTATGAGGTTGGTGTCCGGTTTTTCTTTTTGGGAAGACGGTCGTTTCGCAGTGTGGGGTGATTCCGCTTGCGCGTGGCGCAGGAAGACCATACGATGCGGAATTTATTCTGAAAAATTCACATGAGGTTTATATAAAAAAAGTGGGGGACTTCTAAAAAAGGAGAATTTCTCAAATTCCTTTAATGGTAATGATTGAGTCAAATCCAACCAATCTGATCAATATATTTATCTCGAAACGAGAGTCTGTCACGTGACTGCCTCATGTTGATCAGTGATACGATGAAATTGATATATTTCATCATTGCCTTTTTTAATCTACATTCTACTTTTCAATCTTATATCACGAGAATGTCTTTCGTTGATTAAATCCCTAAGCTGGTCTATATGCTGCATGAACTCTATATACCAAATTCAGCCGCGGAACTTGATCGACTTGATTGCATCGCCTCCTAAAAGTTTAATCTGATCGAGAATCGACTCCTTGTTGATCACCACCTCATCGCTGTCTCCTGTTGGCTTCACATCAATGCCCAACGCCACACGGAACTTCTTTTTCGTTGCGCAAGACGGCAAGAAAACTCCACAAACTATATTGCCCGAATCGCCGAATGCCGCAGCACACTTTCTTGTAGAGAAAATAATGGCGCTGCCAAACTTCTCGTTCAAGATTTTCACCATGACTTGAGTCAAGTCATATTTCGAAGTGAGATCTTCGGGGAAGTACGTCTGATAGCTCAAGTTCTTGAACTCCTGGGCCTTGGCGATTCCTGCCAGTTTCGACAAGTCGGGGCCCTTCATCTTGATCACAAAATCAAAGTCGTTCAAAGCAGGAGTAAAAAGTAAGTCCAATGTTTTCTGACCAGCACCTTGATCCTTAATAAGCTGGGTTGCCGCACGTGCGAGAGCCGTCAATCTACTGGCGATTGGAAGCGTGACGTCGCTAGACCACAAAATTCCCGAAGGATCGTCGCGGGTTCCTACAAAGAATTGCGTTTTCATTCCAGAGGGATCGCTTGCTCTGATTTTGTCGAAGTTGCCTCTCACCACTTGGTAAGCCAGCGCGGTGAGTTTTTCACTTAATTTGTTGTCCAAATCATCCATCTCTCCATCTGGGCGCTTGACCAAGTCCAAGATCAAAGGATCATCCTTCCAGTTCCACTGAGCGAGGAAATTGAGAATCTGAAGAAATCCTTTTTCGACGGATTGGGGGACTGTGTATGGCGCAGGGTCCACGAATGGCTTCAAGGCAATGAGTTCTACTAACTCACTGGTGAAATGACATAAAAGAGTGTGTGCGTCCAACCATTTCTTGAACAATCTCACAGTAGGAGAGTAATATGGAAACCCGCTCGAGAGTATACTGATCGTTCTGGTGTGCTTGATTGAACCGAGGTACTTTTGATTAAACTTGAAGTAAACGTTCTGAGCCAATGCTTTTTTGGATTCTGCGTTTCTGACTGCTCTCAAATAGAGAACCTCGTCTCTTTCTGAAAGAACTCTTAATCTGAAACCGAACCCATCAGGCGTCAAGACATTGAGAAGCGTGATCTCTCTGTTGAACGGAATTGAATCGTCGGAAGTGAGGAAAGTCTTGTATGTGGACTCCTTGTTCAAGACGCTGCTAATTTTCAATAAAAATGCCGCCTTTGTCTTTTCCATGGCGACAATCTCGTCAGGCCACCTGTTGGATGTCTCAAATTGAAGCACGGCGTCACACCAGAATTCTGGATTGCTCACTGCGAATGGCACTGGTTGTAACATTGTCGTGCTTCTGAATGACGTCGATGCGGGCATCATCGACTTAATGCCCAACGGCAATTCTAAGTTGTACATGACCTTGCTCAAACTCTCAAAAGAATTCTTCAACATGGTGAAGTTGGCAGTGGCAGTTATGCTGTGGGAGCTTGAAGACGCGGTCAGCGGCTCAGGCAACTGTTGGTTGAAATAAGTGACGTCGGAAACAAGAGTCTCTGACGCCGATGAATGGAAATGCGTGCTCAAACAATACTTGATGATCTGAGAAACTAAGGGCTCCGTGCGGTTTGCTGTCCACACAACACAGTGCTGGATTGTGCCATCCTTGAACTTTCTCAACGAGGTCTTGTTGCCCCAGAAAGATCTGAATTTAGCCACATTCTCGCCATCGGCGTCGTTTGGACCTTTCGTCACCAATTTGTCACATTCGTCAGAATTGAGCTGCACGCCAATGGTGTATGATTTACCGTACTGCGACGACGGCTTTCTCTTCGCGAGCGAAAATGTACGCTGGATGCTTTTGTTATGAATGCTAATGCTGGTGACACGTTCTCCCAAGGCGATTTTGAGAATAGAGTGCAACTTGTGCTTGACAAAGCTGTCGAATGTGATGAACGAGATTTTCTCTAATGCTCCGAACGAATCCTCAACTTCATCTGGGACATCGATATCGTAAGAGAGGTCATACTTCAACGAATTAAGCGCGACCTTTTGCAATAAGATGGCATCGAAACGGTCAAACACAACATCATTGAGAAGATGCAATGTGCTAATAGCATTCTGGCGCAATTCCTGGTATGAAGACTTGGTCATTTTCCATAGTATATTCAATTTGACCGTCTTGTCGAAAAGCGTCGGGGTATTGAAGCCGGCATCAGGGTTGAATTTGCACACAGCGCCCTCGCCAATAGAGCTGGAGAATGAAAGGTAGCCTGAGGTCAAGTCCATAGTGGCAAGGTACTTGATGGCACCCTTGAACAACTGGTACGAGGAAAATCCATGCAATAAAATCTTGTTTCCGTTTGTGCCGCCACCGGACAACAACGCACTTAAAAGGATGGCGAACTCAAAGTGGCCGAACCCGCCCTTGGAAATGGAGGAGTCGAAGTCACGCTGTTGCAACCATAAACGGCCCAATGTGCATGCGTCTTTGAACGCGTCAGCAGCCTTTTTGTTGGCGTAGAGAAACTTTAAATAGTAGTCATATGTTGTGAGAGACAACAAGGACGAGTTATAGTATGGGGTAGGCGGGAGTTCGGCGGCGTCACTCTGCACTCTTACGCAGTTTCTGTCGGGCAACAACTTCTTGGAGTCGAAGAGCCCAAACGGAAGCGCGACAAGAAGATTTATGGAGAACTTGGTCTTGTGGAACGATAAGTCGGCCTCGTTATCCGTGTTGATACTTTCAAGAGTCAACACGGGACACAAGACGTCGTCGTTGAGGTACGTATATGATATTTTCACCGGAAGCCCGTTCTTCTTGGTGATGGGAATAAGCTGGTCGGCCAAGTACGCGAGGTAGAAGCTCCTTTTGTATAATGCACGGTAGTTCAAGTAGTCCTTGGGCTGGAACAAGCTTTCCGGCATTGTCAAGGAAATATCGATGGATGACCCATTAGCCCGAGCGATGCCGGTTTTCAAGCCGAAAGAACCTACAAGCGAAACGTCTTGCGGTGGCAAGTATCCGAACTTGTAATTGACCTTGGTGGGTTTCGGGTCAGGGTATGCAATGGCGACCTTCTTCTGGTTGATGGCGCTCTCGGCCTCGGCAAGGGTCAAGTTCTCGATGCTAGGAACCTGCAGAATACAGTCGTGGAGACGATGAAGAACCTTCTCGATACGGGTGATATTCTGCTCCTTTATTTTGATTTCGCTCATGAGCTCATCAATCTGGAGCTTGAAGATATTAGATTTGAACAACTCGGCGGTTTCTCGAGCGATTTGCACTTCCTGCGCCGTGATCTGTTTTCTTTGCTTTTTCGTCGGACGCCCGTGAATCACTGGGGCAGTCACTTTTTCCTCCTCCTCATTGCGACTTTCAACGTCGCTCTCGGCGCCCTCGTCACTATCCAGTTCGGAGTTCAAGTCCGCGAGTGTCTGAGGGGCGCTGGCATCAGCGAGAGGTTTCTGATGCTCCTCCTGCTCTTCCAACTTTCTCTTGGCCATGATGAAGTGTACGCTTATGTGATTTACCACTCTTAAACTGCTCCAGAGTTTTTTCTATCGATGAGTTTTGTCGTGCGCGAAATTCGAGCCTCACCGCGAAGACTCTGCGAGGGCAAGTCACGTGCGCACGCTGTGACCGCGACTGAAGAAACTGGCGCGATGGCAAGACAAAGAAGTTGGACTCATTGAAAAAATTCTAGCTTCAACAATTGTTCAGTGCAACTATTTAAAAAGTCCCCTTTTATTCTTCTTTGGGGCTTCCATTGAGCCTTTGATTATATGATCAGTGCTTCAGCTTGGGGCGATGGGCCTTATCTGCAGGCATGTATTTGTGACCATTTTTTAGGTCAATGGCTGCGCGGGCGGGGGGGCAGTAAGTTGAGCTTGGCTGTAAATTCGGGAGACAGAGCAGCATGAAACCGGAGCATCCGAACCGACCCCATTTTTAAAGGGGAATAATTGGGCCTGACTGTGTAAGTTTTCCAATTTCTTAATTTTTTTGGAAAAATGAAGCCCGGGCTCTTTTCGTGGGCATTGCGCAGGCTGGCAGCTCCCAGAGAACCTGGTAAGACGAAAGAAATTCTTTTTATTTAGTTTTCATTTAAATCACAAGGTAGTATCAAAATTTCTTTTTCAAAGTTTCATACCCCAAAGATTGCTTAAATCTTTCAAAATTGTTCAATAGTATCAAGCGGTTAATTTGTTCGATTCGTGCCGCCTCCCAAGACGTTTTGCGGAGACGCGCGCGTTCGTATACCTTCATATACGAGCACCACCGAGGTAATTATTCAAACTGCTTTTAACTTCATTCGATCACAAACGAATACTTTTTTTTCGCAAAAAAAGATGCCGTTCTATTCCGACACTATCGGCTTCCCCCCTTCAGACAAGACGCGATGGAGGTTGCGCACAGATGAGCTTGGCCGCGAGACCTGGCACTATCTTTCCGAAAGCGAATGTGAATCTGAGCCCCAGACTAATACTACCAAATTTCTCTTGGGTATGGACGATTTTCAAAAACCCGAACCAGAGCTGGAAATTACCTCTGCAATGGATGCTTCCAAGAAAGGCGCCGAGTTTTTAAGTCACATTCAAGAAGAATGCGGTATCTTCGCATGTCAGTATAAGGGCCCGATGTTCATGACTGTGGGCTACGTATTTGCGTCGTACTTCACCAAAACGCCGATTCCTGATGTAAGAAAACACGAGATGATCCGGTATATTGTAAACACCGCTCACCCTGTTGATGGAGGCTGGGGTTTGCATTCAGTAGACAAGTCCACCTGTTTCGGCACTACGATTAACTACGTGGTATTGCGGTTATTGGGCCTTCCCAAAGACCACCAAGTGTGCGTAAAAGCACGGAAAACTTTGATGAAGTTGGGTGGAGCCATTGGTAATCCGCACTGGGGAAAAGCGTGGCTCTCGCTTTTGAACTTGTATGGATGGGAAGGCGTGAATCCTGCCCCTCCTGAGATGTGGCTTCTTCCGTACTCCTTATCTATTCATCCCGCACGCTGGTGGGTGCATACTCGGGCGATCTACTTGCCCCTTGCGTACCTCAGTGCCAACAGAAACACATGCGCATTGGACCCGCTTTTGCAGGAGATCCGAGAGGAGATTTACTTGCCGCGGCAATTGCCGTACGCTTCGATCGATTTCTCCAAACACAGAAACACCGTTTGCGGCGTTGATCTTTATTATCCGCATACAAAAGTGTTGGACACGTTGAATTGGTGTGTGGCCAAGTACGAGAAGTATTTGAGACCTAATTGGCTTCTCAAGCATACAAATAAAACAGTTTATGAACTTGTGAAGAAGGAATGCCAAAACACAGACTACTTGTGTATTGCGCCGGTCAGTTTCGCGTTCAACATGGTGGTGACGTATTTAGAGGAGGGTGCCGATTCCGACGCGTTCCAAGGTTTCCTTAAAAGAAAAGATGACGTCATGTTCCATGGGCCTCAGGGATTGACGGTTATGGGTACGAACGGTGTGCAGGTCTGGGACGTAGCGTTCATGTGCCAGTATTTGATCATGGCTGGATTATCGAGATACCCGAAGTACCATGATATGATTTTGAAAGGGTACTGGTTTTTGAGAAGATCCCAATTTACCGAGGAATGCGTAGAGGGCTCATACAGGGACAAGAGAAAGGGCGCGTGGCCATTCAGCACAAAAACTCAGGGATATACGGTGAGTGACTGCACCGCCGAGGCGATGAAGGCAATCATCATGGTGGAAAACGACGACTATTTGGGCCACCAAGTTTCCGAGAAAATCGCGCGTCAAAACCTCGAGGATGCGGTAGATCGTATTTTGTTCATCCAGAACACCGGCTCCTTTGAGTACGGGTCGTTCTCTGCATATGAGAAGATTAGAGCGTCGCCATTGATGGAGTGGCTTTCCCCCGCCGAGGTTTTTAATCAGATTATGGTGGAGTACCCCTACGTAGAATGCACAGACTCCTCTGTGTTTGGATTGCTTCATTTCTCGAAATATTACCCAGACTACAAGCCGGAGGAGATCCTGCACGCAATCGATATTGCCATTGCCTACATCGAAAAAGCCCAGGACAAATTCGACGGATCCTGGTACGGCGCATGGGGAGTTTGTTACACGTATGCAGCCATGTTTGCAGTAGAGGCCCTCGAGTCGGTTGGTAAAGTATACGACAACTCTGAAGTGGTAAAAAAGGGACTCGATTTTTTGGTTGCGAAGCAAGAGCACGATGGCGGTTGGAGCGAGTCGATGAAAGCGTGCGAAACTCATACATATGTTCCTAGCGGGCAATCATTAATTGTGCAAACTGCATGGGCAGTGATTGCGCTTATTTTGGGCGGGTATCCCGACAGAGCGCCTATTGACAGAGCTATCAAGTTAATCATGCAGAGACAATCGCTCGAAGGAGAGTGGAAGTTCGAGGACGTTGAGGGAGTATTCAATCACAGCTGCGCAATTGAATACCCGACTTACAGATTTCTTTTCCCAGTAAAGGCCTTGGGGCTCTACGCTGCCAGATTCGGACAAGATGCTACGCCCCTTAATTGAGAAGTGATCATTGAGAGTAAGGCGGCTGGGTTTATGCCGGCCGCGTCTGTGAGCAAAATTGCTGTAGCCAATGGTGCGCGCAGCTGCGGCTCCGGATCGCAAAAAACGTCACTCTCCTCCTGCAGTACTGCATACCGGCGTCTGATCGGAATGTGGGTATGCGCAAATTCCCCCGAGAGAGGTCGCGAAAAACGCCTTGTTTGATCACCGAGGGTACCGAGGCCAATCGGCGACTCCCACGGGGATGTTTCAGCCTCGTTAGCTCGCGCGTAACCAGCGAATCGGCGACTGGGATGCGATTATAAGTTGCGTCTGCGTTATTTATGCGTCACACACACCGCCCGGATGTGTGATTGGAATCCCTGATTTTTGCTTTGACTTGTGATAAATTCAACATGTGAAAATGGAAAAAGAAAAATTTCAGACTCTATGAACTCATTATTTTTGTTAGGCAGAATTGGAATATGAAAAAAAAATCTTGTTGAAGGGAATAACCATGTTTACATCCGGGCTTCAAAAAGGGGGAGCATCCCAGCAAGGAGAAAAAAAAGAAAAGCATGATGCATGCGCTGACAAAGAGCAACCTGCATGAATGCAGCGCACATGCATCAGTTCAAACACCGAGATATATAAGACGGTGCCCCCGCCTGTTAATCCACAGATTAATAGAAATATATTCAATCATAATAATGAGCTCAGAATCGCCAATCAACGAGAAGGAGTCCTTTTACTCCCAAGGCACCACCGCTAGCGAACAGTCGCTCCCAGAATATCCATCGCCCCAGCAACCTCATGAGCAACCTCGCGGCTACTATGGTCCATTTTACGGCCACCCCCACCACCATCACTTTGGCTGGGGTGCCCGTGGATTCATGCCTCCTCCACCTCCTCACCACAAGGGACACCCCCACGACCCATTTTTCTTCGAGGGCAAGCGCCACAGAAAGCATAAGAGCAGACGCATGCGCAAGGCCCTCGTCGGGGTGGCCGCTGTATGCAGTGGCTTGGTGATCTTCCAGATGGGAAGAGGATACCAGCTCCAGACGATGGCCGGAGGTGATTTCCACCATAAGAGCGTGGGTATGCACCACCAAGGTCATCACGGTGGTCCTCATCACGATGGCCACCACATGGCGCACGGTTTTAACGAGGGTAAATTTGACCATTCGCACCCACCCCACCCCGACTTCGATGGTGAATATCCCCCACCTCCCCCACACCACGATT